>JARHVA010006545.1:30000-67500 GCA_037957365.1 Torreya grandis
ATTTATCTTGAACATAGTGGATTCCATACAATCATAATCCTTAGGATAGTCTATCCCATAATGATAAGAAACACATCGATGGACTACTATTGATTAATAATATAGGGCTCCACAACATGAATATAAAACCATAAGTAATGCCATCCATAGACATGTTCCATGATTTTTTTCTTTTATGTCACTTGTACTAGGGATTACATGTATATTAGAAAATGAAAAATTCAATTGCATATGTTTTTGGTTAGGTATTTGTAATATACCTTAGAATTATAGTGCCTGAAGTCACCTATAATCAGGGGTTAGCTAATTTATGGATAGATCATAACATTGCAGATGGGAAACTAAAACAATGGTTAGTGAAAGTAGAGAGGTTGAATCCTAAGGGAGACATTTATTTCAAATTCATAATAAAGTTTACACATGGTATTAAGGTAGCTATGGCTCTTATGAATAGGTTATATGGCTTCACTAACATCACTTTATCTGAAGGTAGAATGGGTCCAATTATTATACATTTTTCTAACCTGAGAGAAAATTGTGGCCAGAGGGAAGATTATTCATGTCAGATTTAAGGAAAAAATATTCATACATGACCAAAGTCTTGATAAAGGAAATTTTTACATGATTTATTATCCAATATTTTCTTTCATTGGGATGGTCTATATACCTCATGGGTAACTACAGTATTCATTTCTTGAGTAATTAAGTAATATAATCAGATGACTATTATTTCTTGTTTGTTTATAGATTAAAAAATAAGGATATAAAAATAATTTATGACATTTATCCTCAAATATATTGAGTTGTTTATGATATTCAAGTTTCTAATATATCTAATAAGTCTATAAGGAACATCTCTAAAATGGGAGATTATTGGTACTATCTAGACTATATCATCTACAAAATTTGAGGGAATAAGATCACTCCCATTGTTTTTTCCATGCCATGGCCTAGATAAGATGGTAGATCAATTGCATATAAATTGTATAATAGTATAGGAAAGGAACTCAACCTCAAACATGATTATTATTGCCATAGTAACCCATAAACATTGGGTAGATTTAGATTATAGTCAGGGCACATGTCAATCATGTTGGGAAGGTTAGAATAAATTATAATTTAAAGGTGACCCACTTAAGATAATGGGACACCATAGAAAATTTTTGGAAATATATTCAATTTGTTAAGGATATAATATGGGTGAATAACATATTTGTCACCAATAATATGAGCATGATCATATATTTTTTAATGCATTAGATTATTATGAAGTCTGGACTCACATGAGGGAAAAATAGATGTCAATTAACATTACCCAAGCCATCCAATATTACCAGAAAACCAACAAGGAGCATACAAATGATATGGTAACACATTTATAAATATCCTACAATCATTAATGACCTCTACCACAAGCACATGAACCCTAATAATAGAACCATCCTCCCTCTCTAAGAAAATAAGATTTTACTCTATTAGAGGGAGATGATAGAAATGAAAGGGAACCAAATCCCTAGATTAAGAAGGAGATTCTCAATTCCCTTCTTATTCGTCACCCAAGTTACACTCATATGGTTTCCAAAATATTTGACATAACCACTATAGATTAGAGGACTACACCTCCTTCAAATAGACAAATAAACACATTATCTTATCCACTCTTGACTCTACTTAATATAGTTACATAGGTAAGTCTCCCTAAATTTCTAAAAATTTCCTTCTCATCTCTTCCATCTACTCCTTCCCCTTAATAAACTTAAATGATCCCATTTCCATTCATCACCACCAATGAGGGGTCATCTCCTCAATTACTCCCTACTATAAAAGTCTCTTCTTTTTCTTCTCTTACCTTCGTCACTATTATTCCACTTCCTATCCCTTCACCATCACATGTAGTTATAGTTCCTATTAGTATTGATCCTTAATTGGTTTCATCATCCAATTCATCCCATATTCCCACCACAATTACTTACCATAGGAAATCCATAGTCTTTACAACCTCTTTCAAATTTCATCAATTGGAGGAAATACCTTCATTAGGTGTTGTTGCACCAAGAGGATCCCTTGATGAGTAAATAGAGGAAGAAGTGAATGGACATGTAATATCACAAATGAATTATCTTAAATATGAAAAAGAACAAAATTCATAATTAATGAAGGGGATAGAGAATTGGTTATGTGAAGAAAAAAATCAGGATGAAACAAATAAAATTCATTATTAAAAAGAGACAAATACATAAGATTAGGAAACCTAGCTAAAGAATAAGATCCATATGGGGCATTAGACCAACATATCCTTAATCAAGACGAAAGATGCAACATTAATAAGGTAGTTTATTCTCATTTTTTTCCATTATTTGTATAGATACTAGATCTATAAATTTTTTGCTTGTTTTTCCTAGGCTAGGAATTGATTTTTATATTATTTGCACACCAACCTAGATTATGGATCCTAGGATAGAGTTTATTTTGAAAATTTAATTTAATTTTATATTTTTGATCTTGAAGGACCATTAGTCCACCAAAAATATTCATCTTAATTAGATGTTCAAATTCCACAATATGCACCCACATAATCGGCCATAATGATAGTTCTCAAAACACTAGGCTTGAAAAAATATGTGGCATAAATCACCCCTGATAGAGAAGCATAAAAATGGCAAAGGATTATAGATCCACCCATTAAATTTCCTATTCAAATAATTTCTTTAGTGATACCCCCATTAATATATCCACCTCTAATAATTACTCGACACTTTAACTCTGAACAACCCAACTAACCTAAATAAGAAGATTAAATTACTATGCCCCAATGGGATAAATAACTCCAAGAATGGAGAGATGATAAATAAAAGTTGGTCTTCACTTATTTTCCCATATTATCCACCCATTTACATAAGAAAAGTGGCATAATTTGAGAGTGAGAAAGAGGAAATTGTTAAACACAAGTACAAGGGAAGAGATAGAGTTATAAAAAGAGATAACTTGTTTCTCTTGTACAAAGTTAAAAGAATCCAAATGACCCTATAGATTATACAAAGTTTTTTTTTTTTTTGGATATAGGTAGGAATGCCATAAATAAGACATATAAGAGTAATAAGTAATCAAAATATAATATATTTTAGAGATAAATCATCAATAACCCTATTGAAATTATATACAATGCCCATAGTGTAGCCACAAGGTTGTATAACATTTTGAATATAATTCATGATTGTAGGGGTGAGAGTTAGACTAAGAGGTTAAAGGTGCTAAAACTATGGAACCAATTGAAATAATTTTAAAATAGTCTTAACTTCTTGATTCGATGTCTAATAAACAATGCATATAATCCCCTAAACATAATTTCTTCCCAATATGTTGCATAGGGTTTAAATTATGTAATTTAATAGTTATGGTACGTTTAATTAGCACAAAGAAATGAATGTTTTGATAGGGATTCTTGAAATCTAAGAGAGTGAGGGATAGGATATCCTAAGAGTTATGAGGGTCACAAATGTGATAACCTCTATTGGTAAACTAATACATAGGACTAATTTTGAAACACATCTTAAAATAATTGAAAATAACTTTAATAATGAAGATGAAGGAACCATATACAAAACTAATGATGAAACTATGAAACTAACCAATTTTTTCAATGGTACAATGACTAAGGCTAAATCCCTTGGATTTGTACTTAAATCCTTAGAAAAGGATAATATGAGGTTTATGATTGAGGACATAAAAGTATATAATCCTTCCATACTCAATTTTGACATAATCAAAAAAGATTTATAATTGCGATAAACATTATTTTAGACGCTGAAACCCATAGATGAAGCCTCTAGGTTAGTATTGGGATCAGATTCAACTAAATTTATTTCCACATCATCATAAAGCCCCATAATGTTCTAGATATGTACTAATGTGTACTCCAATAGGGCCATTTTTTATTCCTCAAGGGGATACAACTTCTACCTCTATTTATACAGATGTCACACAACTGGTTTCCTCTTTTAGAACTACCACATCAATAACAACATAAGTATGTATATGTATCTACATGTTTAAATTATGTTGAAAATGATATTTCAAAATTTAGTTGCCATATATTTATTATACTCTGGTTTAGGGATACTATTTATATATACAATTTTTATACATGCATGATGAACATGATTTTGATACATTCCTATTATTGGATATGTAAATTTAGAATTCACTTTAAGGATTAGACATCCAACCACCAGAACTATATAAATTTGTATCCTTCCAATCCTAAAGGGAGAGAAATCTTGGCTATTAAGATAAATAAGAAATTATAAGGATTGTTCCATATTTGATCTTGATGTGCAAATCTAATTATTTTCCAAATTTATGAATTTCATAATAAGTCTTGTTAATTGTGTATCATAGTTTTTTGGTTGTGCATGAATATTATTTTTATATAGTTATTCATATTATGTAGTAGCTAATTTGAATGATTTTATTTCATAATCATAATCTCTATTTGTAGATATGTAATTGTAATATTAAAAATATAAAAACCTTTGATTATAATATATGCTAAAATATCAATGGATCCTCTTTTTCTTAGACTCTTTACTATATTTGACTATATTTGGATTAATAGTAACTCTATCAAACATTCGTTATTGACTATTTATCCAACCCCTAGTTCAAGATCTAAATTGGAAGGGTTTCACACTATTTGATTCACATACCTTCTTTCTTACCCTACGTTTCCCTCCTTTTGGGTTTATTTTTATCCTACCCACCTTATGTTAATCCATCATCAATCTACATGTCTCAAGTATGTCTAGACTCCCATGATATTTTGACCATCTAAGGTACAAAAATACTTTTATCACCATTATTCCACCCTCAGGTAGTTTATAAAACCCAATACCCTACAAATTATGCCTTGAAATGAATCTTTATTCATCAATCCTAAAGCATTATAGCATACCTAGTCAAGTTACTTGGTGTGCATAAGACCCACATCAATAGGAATTTATTTGGTGCTAGAAGGAGGGCCTTTTATTTATTTAAAAATATCACTTGATTTTTACCAGATATACCTACAATATTTACAAGGTCAACCTCATATCCTAACTCGATACACTCACATTTTCAAAACCATGGAAAATTTAGGTTAGATAAAGACATCTTAAGAGGACCCTGTGCTCAATCATATTCCACAAATAGATAACAATGTATTAATTTAAATTTGATGGCTAAAGATTTACTAATTAGTTATACCATTGTCATCACTAGAGACATGTATGATCTACCTAAAAACCCTAAAAAGTATCTTCCCTCATTTTCTTCCTTGATAGGTAGGAATACCAAAGAAGACATAAAGGATTTTAATAGTAATTTGGGGATACTGAACATAACCCACAAATATGTGTCCAATAGACTCTTTCCCTTAGCATTGCAAAATGTTACTTATGAATAGTTCCTTAATGTACCATAATATTCAATTACATCTTAGGATCAATGTCAAAACACTTTTTTAGCACAATTATGACAAGTGAGCAACCCAAATATCGTATATCCACACTTTACAAGAATGAGGAGATAACCTAATAAACTAATTTAACCTTTATCATAATATTCCAAAATATGTATAACCAACTTGAGACTACTTATAAACCCACTAAGGTAATAGCCATTAAAATATACAATAATGCCTTGGATCCCATGACTATTGTGTTTCTCCATAGATTCCTTATGGTTGATACACTACCTCTAGCTTATATTTATGTTTCAAATTGATAAAAAAAATTCAATACTCAATTACAAGCCTTATCCCAACTTAATATTTATCCTTATTTTATATCCTTCAACCCAATTATAAATACTAACTAGAATATTGTGGCTAAAAATTAGAATTAGGAGTAAACCTAATTTTCTTTAGCCCATGATCCTCCTAACCACTACCTTAACTTATTCAATAATCTTGTGTCTGCATCCAACTAGAAAAAGATGAATCAATTATTGATACTAGACTATAATACTACTACACATGGTAATGTTGTTGACTCTATAAAGATATAATTGGATGTCATCTAACATTTCATCCATAAGTTGAGAAATAAATTCTTAAGAATGATAAAACATATGGTAAAATACCATGGGATATAATCCCAATCATTAGGGTAAATGTAGATGTAAAATGGTCCTCTAAAGATAATCCTTAAAATGTGAATAATGACATATGAAAATTATCTAAATCATTTAAAAGATGACATCATCCCCTAGGGTGATCTCATCTAAAATTAAAATCAAATAATTTTTTTTATTACATAAATCTTACTAAATTATGTAAATTAATTCACTTTGGTTAATATTGACCCAACTTATTTGATTCCATCTCCATTTTTTTATGAAAAGTGTAAATAGTTTTTGTTTTTTCCAAAAAAACTATTTGGACCTTAAATTTATATTTTCCATTTACATTAGTAAAATTATCCAATAATCCCTATATCATAGAGAGGATATTCCTTATAAATTACATTGAAATCTAAAAAAATTATTATGAATTATATAAAATAGTTGACGGATATAGATTATGGATATCAATATTAAGTCTATAAAAAACCACATTAATTAAAAATTATATAGTGATAGTCTATAATTACTATCATGAAAATATATCACCATGTATATCATAATTATAAATTATCAATATTATTAACATATAACATTACCATAAAAATATTATGTTACTTTAAGAATGAATATTAATGTTAATAAGAATATTATTGTTAATGTCATAAGAATATGAATGTTACCATAAGAATGAGTTAAGCAAAACCAATTAAAAACATATAACTTATTTATTAAATTTTACATTGAGGTCATGTCTTTATAGCTTGATTAATTATTTTTTCCCAAGTCTCTTTTTTGGGGTCATTTATACCCAATGTGTCAATATGCACAAAAAGTAAATCAATATCACGAGCCAAATTCTCATTTCACAATTTCAAGCTAGTTTTATGTAGTTGTCTCAATTTTTTTATTTTATGCATTGTGCTCTAATGTCATGGTTGGATTGGATTTGATGTTTCAAATTTAAAATAATGTAAAAATTAAAAAGGAAATAAAATAGGTTTCCCTTCACTTGATGAACTTAGTCACTTATGGATGCTAGTGACATGTTGTACTCTTGTATTTTCTCTCTGCATGATATAAAGCATATTCAAGGTGATTGACTTATCAAAATATACAAGGGCACAAGCGATGATAATAAACCTAGCATCCTCAAATTGGAAAGATTACAAATTAAAAAAAAATGTAAGGTATGAGTTTTAATTTATCAATACGACCAAAAGCATGCACCAAAGAAATAATTCAAGTCGATTGAGTGAACATGAAAATTTATATTAATAATAATATTCATGGTTTACTAAAATAATGTTACGAGTGTACTAGGAAAGCAAAACAAAAATCATATGTATTCATAATATTGTTACCATGTTGTAAGAATAGGAAAACATATAATGTTTCCATGTCATAAGAATATGAAAAAATGTATGCATACATGATTATATGCAATAAGAATGTTAATGTTACCATGAATGTTAGTTTAATAATTTTAATTAGATTATTTATGAGTTCATGTCATAACATGTAACATTATCATACATATTATTATGTATATTAATATTGGTTTACTGGAATAATATTATTACTATCATGAAATTATTATTGTGAATTATATCATTTTGGTTGTATTTACATATCAATAAATATTATTTATAAGGATAATAAATATTATTATTCAAATAAATAATATAAAATATTAATATGTGGATATCAAATATAAATATTATTTACAAGGATAATTTTAATAAATATTATTTAAAAGGAAAACTCTTGATCGTTAAACTTATTTACAAACCTAAATTTTTATATTAAAATGTGAGTTATAAATATATAACAATTTTCTCATATAAGAAATTAAATTATGTAATTTTTAGAAATATAAGATTGAGTTTGAATTTTGAGAAATAAAAAAGCTCAAGGACTATCTAAGAAATATAGAAAGTATAGTGAAGAAATATTTTTATGAGTCATCATATAAATATGTGGTCCCACTAAATCCATGTAGTTGAATTATTTAATTTTTATTTTTATATAAATAATTTGTAAAACAAAAATAAATTAATTTTTTAAGATTTCTTAAAAGGCCCATTTTACATCTAAATTTCACCTAATGTATACTTTTGGATATCAGAGGTATAATAGGAATTTAAACAAACATATAAATAATATAGATCAAAAACAACCTAATAGGATGAAAAAGATAAATAGCATGGAGGTAACCCTTCCTAATTGGTGTTGATTCCATAAGACATAGTAGCATGGTAAAATAGACTACATAGAGTTCTACATTGTCTTTGAGATATTTTAGAAAGAAATGGATAGAGAGGAAGGTTTTATAAATTATCTAGAGACATCTTCTTCTATGCTCTAGGATCTCCCAACACAACAATGGTCTTTAAAACATTTGAATTCCTATTTCTAGTTGAAAACTAGAATGATCTTGAAGATAATAATGAGGATATACATGTTCTATATTAGTTGCATAAAAATAATTATAATTTGAGTAAAAAATTGTCTACCACTACTTTGAGACCCCCAAATAATAATGATAACACTCTTTTTGATCCTAATTCCAACAATAATTCATCTTCTCTAAAAGGAAGTGATTAGTTACAAAGTGTAGATTCATAGAGTAGAGGTAAATATAATATTTTTAAAGATATGAATAAGATCAAGGCTAATATTAGTCTTAATGAGCTAGCTCAAATCACCAAATAGAGAAAGTTTCTAGTCAAAACCTTGACTATGAGATCATACATTGACAAATTAAAAGCCACAAATACAATTGTGGTTTTCTATAAGGACAAGACTAAGGTAATACCTTTTCTATTTACCATCAAAATGTTTGGAAAAACATTCATTATTATTTGGTTGAATCATATGCCTTAACCAGTATAGTACCTTCACTTGTATGTAATAAGTTGGGTTTGAATCTAGATAAACCTAAAAGGGCTGTCCTAGAACTAGACAATTCTTATATAATCTATGTTAGGGAACAAACAGTTCTACACATCAAAATTGAATTTAAGCCAAATGTGTAATAGTACAAAGATATTCTAGTGGTGGATATTTTAGAATCCTATAGTTTAATTCTAAGTCATAATTCATCAAAGACATTGAATGGATACTTTGACATATATTTCTCACACATGTGGCTACGATTGAAATGGGTAGCCAACCACATTTGAGTAGACTTATAATAAAATATGAATTGCATGATCATAGAATACCATGTCAAAAATTAAAAGGTTGAATTTGTATCCTCGCATGCAGATGTATACATGTTTACTATGAAACATGAACCTCAAGAACTAGAATTCAAAGGTTCTTCCAAGCTATATACTCCACTTTTTGACTTATCCAGGTCATAATAAGCTTTAATTACTAGTATAGCTTTGACTGAAGCAAATGGGAAATAATATCTAGTTTCATACAAATTAAATTTCCCTTTCACCAATAATAGGGAATAATATGAATCTCTAATCCTTGATCAATACTTCATATTAAGTATTATGTCAAGGAATTGAAAATATTTAATGATTCAAAGCTAGTTCTTAACCATATAAAAATGAAATATAAATGTAAACTCACTTGAATAATTAAATTCACTGAGCATGAGAATTAATTGAATCCATTAAAGCATTCAACATTAGGACCATTCCAAGGGAAGAAAACCAAACGGTGGATTTAATAATAGATCTAGCCACTGAATATGGCACCACTAAAGGAATCTGAGATGTAGAAACTATTTTCAGATCTTTCTCCTTGTCCTTCTATCCTAGACAATGTAGATAATTTCTATGTATTCAAGGATGATAAGTAGACTATATAATTTATGAATAGATATGGATTTTTTGGCTCTCATATAATATATGAAAAATATTTTGATCGCATGAATTTTGAAGATTTACAAGAATATGGTGCATTATATTTAAAATAAAACCACTTACCTCTGGGGATGGTCTCCTTATATTGAGTGTTAGATGTGCATCAAAAAGCACAAAATAGAAATAAAATTGAGTGTATATTATTTTGATAATGATAATTTGGGAACTCACCAGCATCCCTATTATCTAAACATTGTCTTGAGTTTCACTAAATTTTAGAAACAAAAATTGATGATTCAGATGATATAATACAAAGATGTGAACACCTAGACATATAAATATTTGAAGGTCTTCAAAACCAAGGTAATCACACATACCCTCCCACTAAAACTAGAACATAATCCCTTCAGGGAGAGACAAAGGCCAATAAATATAATTATGGAACCTCTCATCCAAATAGAAGTATAAAAGCTATTATATGTTATGATTATTTTTACAATTACATATTTTACTTGGGTAGCCAACCTAGTGGTAGTTAGATAGAAGAATTAGGAAACTTAGTTATGTGATGACTTCAAAAATATGGATCAAACATTATAAAATGATAACTATCATTGACCCTTCTTAGATGATTTAATTCAAATGCTTAGTGGATGTGAGATGTTGTCCTCCCTATATAGATTATCAGGATATAATTAAGTCCTAGTAGAAGCATAAGATATAACAAAGAGTGCCTTCAAAACCAAATGGGGAACTTTTACATAAAACATAATGTTTTTCTACCTAAATAATGTAGGGTTAACCTTATAGTGATATATGGACAATGAAGTTTCGGGATTTTTTGTCAAATGAATCATCATTTATATGGATTATCTAATGGTGTTTTCAAATGATAGATTTTATCACATAGGCCATCTAAAAATAGTATTTGATAGATGTAGAAGATATAAAGTATCCCTCAAGCCAATGAAGAGAATATTTGGAGTAATAAAAGGATAAAATTAGTCAATGCCATCAATAGGGATGGGATATCTATTGATCTAGACTGAATAAAAGTCATTTCTAAGCTAACCCTAACAATAACAAGGAGTTGAAGTCTTTATCTCATAAAAAAACCTTTTTATGAAAATTAATCTATGGATTTGTGTAGATTATCAAGTTCCATTAAATTTCATGTAGAATAAATACAATAAAATATAATGGACAACAAAAGATAAGAAAGCTTTCCAAGATGTCAAAATTTCCATTGGTCAATATCTATTTAAGATTATCCAAGATTTAACTAAGGATTTATACCTTTATTCATTTTTTGTAGAGCACACTATAGCAGTTGTACTCATGAAAAGGGTAGATCAAAATGAACATCCAATAAACCTCATAAGTACCAAATATAAGAGTGTAAAGTTGAAATTTTAAATTGTATATAAATAAATGCATGCATTGATCAATGTTGTGAAGAATTTTAGGTAATCCATTATAAGAAAGAATCCATATGCCATCATTCCATAGCTAGATATTAAGCTCACACTTAGCCACAATGATTTAGGTGAAAGAAGAGCTAAGTGGATGGATAAAATACATGAGTTTGATTTTGAAATAAGGGCATCAAAGATGTTGTGACACCAAGGAATAATTAATCTCATGACAGAGATGAATCCATGTATTTATATTAAATAAATTAATGAAACTTAAGTAGCTAGTGGTGAATGGTATGTCCATACCATCCACTATTGACTCATATTTATATGTATGCCTAAGATAAATAGAGAAAATAGATAATCTCTTGGGATCAAATCATCACACTATATGATAAAGAAGGGAGTTATATAGCATAATAACTATGAAGGTTCTAGTGCCCAAAATATTAGTGTATAAATATCTAACTATTGCCTCCTATTTAGAAGTGTTCACTCGAGTTAAAAATATAGAATTTTCCTTAATAAAACCCTATGTAATCTTAGTTCTAGCTAATTCTTAATGTGTTTTTTTATTATTTTTGGGAAACTAGTGTCTAGCTCCTAAATAATAAAGGGCCAAGAGTAAAGGGGAAAATATAGTCTAATATGGTAGAATATAGATTTTTATCAAAAAATTTACATGAAGAAGATAAATAAAATTATCTAAAACCAAAATAAAATAAATGATTCAGGAGCTAGAAAGTGTGATGGAATGCCTAGGACACTATCACAAATCAGGATCTAGTCCTCATTTTTTTATTGGATAGGAGCACCAAAATAGGACAATAGTAACACTATCACTATACTCCACTCTTACCATTATTTTTTAGGAGACCTGATATTTCTATGTTTTGTTTATTTAATTATTTTGACCTTACCTATGAAAATTTTGAGGTTGGAAGTTAACAGATATCACTATAGATCTATTTCCATATCCAAACCATGTATATATCTACACACATTAAAACAATAGATGCATGAGAAGTAAAAGAGAGAAAAAATGGGTTAGGGGAAGAATGATCACATGATCTAGAACCCATACTATCCTAATCACTACCTAAATTAACCCTCAAGATAGGGTCTTAGATCACGTCTAGTTCTCCCTTAGGGAACATTCATAATCAACATGCACAGTAGATACAATAATGAACTTTCACATAGGCCCTTCCTTGATAAAGTAAGCAAGTTTATGTGTGATGTAGAAAGCTGAGCTATACTATTGACTAATTTTTTATTATGAAATGTGCCAAAGTTGTAAGTGTGAAATATAAAATGCCTTGTGTAGTCCTTTATATAGGAGACTCTTTATTTTGAATTTGGGAGCTTTATTTGCAATTGGCCAACATTAGGAAACTTATAGATGAAGATAAGAAAGGGGTTGGGACTTATTAAGTGAAGGAAAATGATCATTAAAGCTCAGATTGACCTTGGATAAGATCACTAAAAGTGGACAATAGTAGTACCAGTGTTATAGTATAATCTTAGCACTCTTATCCTACAAATTAAGGACCCAGGGAGATGGAGAGAGCATATAAAAACTAACCTAGCTGAGATGAAATGACTATTTAAAATGCTTATTATGATTCAGAATAGGAAAAAATGTGATTTGAGCATGGAACAAGACCAAGATCACTAAAATGAAAGACATGTCTAAATGTGAACAAAGCTTATATTCTCCAATCAAAGTCTCCTATGAAAGGACTATTAAAAGACATGATATGTATGGTTGTTTGACCAATTTAGGGTGTATACATTTTCCCCCCTCTTAATCTAATGATGTAATGAAATGATGTACTAGATTAAAATAAATAAAAGAGAATGTGTACCTAAACCTACCTACATCAAGATGAACATGCTAAAAAAAGTGTCCAACTCATGTATTGGATAGGGAAGTAGATGGATAGCCGAATAATGTCTAGAGAAAGAAAGAATCCTTGAAATGGATATCCCATATACTAAATATATAATTTGAATCCATGTAACATGGATAAGGAGGGAAACGCTTGCCCTTTATGCTGATTCTGACTCGAATGAGAAATTCTTGGAGGCCCAAAACTAATGTCTACCGTCTATCCCATATAAACTCATGTAATATGGAATGTTTGTATAGAATCTATATGATGTGAAGAGAAATGCCATGCCCTCACTTTGAATATCTAAACTAAAACTGATAAATTCTTAGAGGCCCAAAATCAATGTCTATCTTTTGTCTCACACAAACTCATGTAGTATGGGTCTAGGTAATGTTATGGACAAACCATTGCAGATGGCCATATGGTCTAGCTTGGTGACAACTTGGGTACAACCAAGTCTAATCTGAAACTCTAGTCAATGTGTAAGAAGATAATGGCATGTATTTCCTTTTAATCTATATAATCATGGATGATGAATAACATAAACATATGTGTCATGTCCACAAATCTAGTATGTGAGTGATGCATATGTATAGTCTATTAATTTATATAACCACATGTGATATGACCTATTATGCCATGCCCTATGTTTAAAATTGAATATTAAAACACTATGATTTGTACAATGCCTATAATATACTATTTGGTCTTATAACTATGTCATGTTGTATGTTGTATGTGTGAGACATGTAGTAATGTACATGCCCCCAAATCTAGTATCTAAGTCTAAATCAGTATCAAAGTCACTATGAATCCATATATTTTGAACCACTATATTTAAAAGTACTATGTACCTATAAGATAAAATCACTATGGATTCATTTGATCTGAATCAATATATCTGAATAGTCTATGTATCTATAGATTAATGGTGTATCCCTTTGAATGTTTTAAGTAATGTTGAGTGACCCATGTAATTTGAATCATTGTATATTTTGACCAATCTGATCTAAATCTGATAATTTGAATCCAGAGGTGTAAAAACCATTTTGAGTGACATATGCAGTCTGAATCACTATATATTTTGACCAATCTAAGCTAAATCTGATAATCTAAATATTGGAGGTGAGAAAACCATGTTGAGTGACCCATGTAGTCTAAATCACTATATATATTGATTGATCTAAGCTAAATATGATAATCTAATTGTTGAAGGTGTAAAAACCATGATGTGTCTACTTATAGGAGTAAACAAGCATATTGGGTAAGTATAGGAATAGGAATACTAGGAATGAGGCCCCCATTTTAGGGAGAGGGATAAGATATGTGATACAGAATGTGGAACCAAAAGTGATGACAAGTGGTGTAAGTAGAAACAATGTTATCTTATTGTGAGGACATTGTAAGTTTATTTGATTGATTAAGCTAAGGTGTTTGAAAGTCAATTTTTTTTGATTGGTTAGGACCAAGTTATATGTCTGCATATAAAATAGGTATAGATATGTGTGTGTCAAAGTAGGTAGATAATGTAGTAATAAAATAAGGCTTGTGTGATGTCAAAGGTATCATTGTTACTATTTCATAGAACAAAATGGTTTACAAAATGGAGTTATGGGGTTTAAGTTATAGGCAAAATAGTATATTTCTTTGGATGAATTTTTTTTTTATATAGGAAAATTATATTCATTCTTTATTCATTTACACATTAATGCATATTTTCCCCTATTCGGAATCCTATTCTTTATGTTTTCTAGTTATATTAAGTAGCCGAAGAAAGTTTTGACTAGTTCTAGTGCTCATATCCAAGATTCAACACTCCTGTCTAGTGCTTATCACTACTATCCAAGTTATAGATCTATTATCTAGAATTTGTGTTCTTTTTATACTATTATTGTCCCCTAGGGCTAGATTTCTAAGATTCTAAGTTATTTTCAATTGCTATGTAGATTGGCTATTTTCCTTGGTGAGGCTGACTAACATATATTCTATTTTCTAGCGATTTTTTAAGGTGAGGTATGAATGAATGAGTTTCATAGAGGTCAAGTGATGGAGACCCTGAGATTGTTAATTTTTTTAGCTGATAAAAGAGCTATGATAGATAGTACAGGGTTGGTTCATGTGTGTGACCTATACATTGTGCATTGGGATAGGTATATGATTATCACCTTATGTGAGTGGTATAATCCAGACACATGTACTTTAGGATTCCTATTAGAGAGATTATGATTACTCTAGAGGATGTGTATCATATTTTGTATTTTCTAGTTACTGGATGGTGTGTGAATTTATAGGATGACATGGGTGCTGATGTTATTGATTGTACATCCTTGTATTTTGTTGGTGTGCCCTTAAGCATACATTAGAGAGGTAATGATAGAGATGTATTATTGTTATTTATTGTGAAATCAAGTGTTCCATGTCTATGGAAGTGGTTATCCATGTTTTTAGCTTCATTTATTATTCTGGATGGGAGTGTGGTGTTGATTGCATACATGATGCATAAGATCATGCATAGTATAGAGGTATATGGAATTGTGTTTTCATGGGGTAGGAATGTGCTTTCCCACTTATAAAAATATCTTTATAGGTTTATTTAGGAGGCATTTAGTGGTAGTGTGAGTGAAATTATGTTATTACCTTATTGAGCTTATGAGTACATAACACTTGTGTGGCCAATAGGATTACCGAGGGAGAGGTGGGCACCTCCATAGCCATTTAGAGAGAAGTGGATGAGTACACTAGTTATTTGTTCTATTGGGATAGATAACTATAGATGATTTTCAAATACATTGATGGCTTAGGTTATCATGTGGAGGCCCTATAGAGGATTTCCTAGGTAGGCTGAGGATGAAGTATAGTTGTAGTATATGAGGGTCAACTGTTGGTTACATTACCTTTAGGTTGGAGTGTATGAGTATTTTAAGTATTAATTCATGGCTAGATATTTGGTGATACAATAATATGTGCCCCTAGTAGCATGGGTTCAGATGAGGAGTGTATAGGCACTAATGAGGGAAAAAGCTCAAGGGAGGCCTATTGAGGCTAAGTTAGTACCACTATCTTTACATGCATTGGATGCAACTATAGATATTCTTGATGTAGATGATGTTGGATTTAAAATGGCATATACCACATGGTGGGCTAGGTATCTTTGGGATCAATTATGTCATGATGATAGAAGGGATGCCCCTGAGTATGAGGATCTTGATTTAATCTAGATGATAGGAAGTAAGCATTGATTATATTTTAATTATGTACAATTTTGTTGTTGCTTTAGCTTTTTTTTTAAATGTATATCTAATGTAGTCTTGTGCTTTATTTTCAATTAGAGTGGAACGTGCTCTAGATGAAACATAGGCTAGGGAAGAGAGTGGAGATGATAAGTTTTAGGAAACCATTATTAAGTCAACACTCTGTGAACTTACACATCATGTACCTAATGATGCTATGGAGGAGGTTTTGATAGAGTGAGTGAGAATTACAACTAGTTTTATGCTCATTTATTTTATGGATCTGATATAACTATGACTACATATGTTAGGGTAACGAGAGAGAGAGAGAGAGAGAGAGAGAGAGAGAGAGAGAGAGAGAGAGGCATAAGATGACTCTACCTCATTATCCATCAGTGAGTATATACATTATGTATGAGTACATAAATCTCTAGAGGTGGTATATGGACATTCATGAGGAGTATGGGTGGTTACAGGAGTGAGAGAGTCAATTCAAGAGGCATTTAGGAGATCAAGGAGGCATGGGATCATCAAGTACTAAGGTAAACTATGGTACCATTACTGGAAGAGAGAGTGAGACTGAGAGTGAGGGCATGACACCCATTCATGATTTATTGTGTCTTAATATGATATATATGTATGGTTGATTTTGATTTGGGCATATTTTGTTATGGATTATAGAATAGATTGGTATTATAATTTGTTGATTTTAGAAATAGTTGATCTAGTATTGATTTTCAAGGTTTCATATGTTTGGTAAAATGGTACTTGGGATATGTGATTTGATTGTTTGTTGATAAGTGTGATGCTAGAATTTAATTTGTAATCATATGTAAGCAAAAAATTATTGGTATTGTAATTCATAAATTCTTTGGATAAACTGAGTTGGTTTGATGTTAGTAAAAATATGATTTGGTAAGATCTATATTTTGATATGATGGTTTTGGCTATATATATTTATTAAGAATTAGGAATGGTAAGATTTAGTATATGGGGATGTAAGATAACACACTCTGTGTATTACATCCCCAAGAGTGGCTCAAGAATACAAAGGCTAGCTAGAACATTGGCACCATCGTTGCCCTGCTATGTGAAGATAAGAACTGATGCTAGTATGAATGTGTTATATCATTCTATGTTGTATAACTATTTTAACCCTGATGGCCAATTGAAATAGTGCCCATACTACTCATTTTGCATAGAAATATACTCTATATTGATACTATTGTTTGTGTACTAACTATAGCTGTACATGGAGATTCTACAAAATGTAACTTTATTGGATGTACCATGGAAATTATGTGTTGTGAAGAAGGCTCATCTATATATAATCATATAACATATGGCCTATGTTGTGATGTGTATGACTAAGGACTAGATCGAGATGGAGTTGAAACCTATGGTGGTGGCTTGTTTAATCTTAATTATAATGGGTTGCTTTGTAAAATGGGTCCCTAAAAATTTGACTAAAGTGAATATGTCACTGGAGCAATACTTTATGATGTGGGTTCATTTAATCCTAATTGTAATGGATTGTTACATGAGATATGACCTAGAAAATTTGGCCATAGTGAATATTTCTCTTCAGTGGTACTATGTTGTGGTGCCTATGACTCTATTGGATATGTATATGGAACTGTATTATGTACTCCTTAAAATACACTATTATATTTAGGCTACTCAATGTATTGGTTTACAAACCATTTGAATAGCTGGAATAGGATATCTCCTATGCGTATTTATCCTAGAACTCACATTACACTCATGATGAGTGATGAATGATTCCTATAAAGGAATGTATTAACATGACTCGGTCATGGATGAATGAGGTTTATGGTTCTATGATATAGGATATCTCGATGTCCCCTATGTGAATTCTATGATGCCATTATCAATACATCTATTAATACAATCTTTGAGTCCATAACAATCATTATCTCTATGTCCGTAAATATGAAGGTAGTTACAAAAGGGTCGATGTGGTTGTTTTTGTAGGAGATGTTGATCTTGTCGAGGAGTAGAAGGCAATATGATTAACCTCATATCTAATGGTGTTGATAATATGACACATGGGCTATCCTACTCTGAATCAAACTCTAGTGGTGCCTTAGTAATATTCTCTATAGTGCATATTATAGGTTATACTTTAGAATCTAGTTCTCTATTTTTAACTATATTCTTTTTTGGTTGTGGTCTCCTATCTTGTCTATGACATGGTAGATGATAGATGCTAAGATATATAGGTAGTGTTGTGAAACATGGAGTGATTTAATCAATTGGATCTACCTCAATCAATCCCAATTTCTTTTCCAATTCTAAAACTGTATAACACAAGTGCCTGAAAGAAGACTTTGTCTGATATAGTAGATGCTCAAAGAGAGGTTGGCAAACCCCATTAATAAATATATGTTGAATCTCTAAAGATTTTGGTTTGTATATCAGTCTTAGTATGTGAGTCTTGAACCATAAGATATACTCACTAACTGGCTTTGAAGTATTCTAATGTAATGTGGTAAGTTTCTCATATGTAACATGAGGACCCATGTTTTCTATGTAATATCTTATAAATGCCTCATGTAAGTCATCATATTTATGCAAGGATCCACTATTAATTATATGAAAGGACCAATTCTATGCTTCCCCCACTAATGTTTGCTGGAATAACTTTAGTAGAATCAAGTCACTCACATTTTATGGAAAATCCTTCTGAAAGGATTGAAGGTGTACGAATGGATCTCTAGTTCCATCATAGTGAGGCAATGATGGTATCTAGAAATGCTTAGGAAATGAAGCTTTTACGAATGTGTTCAGAAGGGGATTATTGTATAAATCATTAGCATCCATCCAAGACTTTTAGGCCTTGTTTTCCAAGGTAAGGAGATGTACTTGATGTTGTAATACACCAACTGCACATATCAAAGAGATAATCTCTTGGGATGGTATATTAATATCTTAAAGTGGTTCATTTAATCATTGAATTTGGTTGTTAATTTTAGCCATAAGAATGATACCTTTATCAATTATATCATAAAGATGGGGTGTGATCACTTGAATGTTGGGAGTAACGGTAGCTTGGACCTTATTATAGGGATCTGGGTTACCATTCTCTTTAGGTGAAGAGTGAGAACTAAGTTCTACTATAGTGAGGGGTGGCTTGGGAGATTGATTGTTGTTTTTATGTTATAGTGAATCACATTATAATTACGTAGAAGATGTGATGTTATCATTATCATGTGCATTATTCAAAATAGAGTCATGTATAGAAGTATAAAAAAAATTGGTAGTGCATTATGTTTGAGAGGAGTGAGATAAGAGTTAGAAACATGAGATGCATTTCCTTCTTCACTATGTTCATAATAATCATCATTATCCCATGTATTATCAAAATTGTAATATTATTCATAATCACTCTAATTTTCATATTCATTTTCATGTTCACTATCATACTCATCATCACTTCCATCGATGTTAGGGAGAGGTGTAAGAAAAGATTTTAATTCCTTTTAAATGTGCAATAAATTATCATGTGAAGTTAGAATATTGTGTGCATCTCTGCTATCTATGGATGGATTGTATGCATTATTTTCATTTGCAATATGGAAGTAAGAGAAGAAGAGTTATCATTTAGACATTCTTTTGATAAATTAGAGTTGAGAGAATGAGATGCACCATGTGAACTATGTATTGGTAATTTGATTTTATTATGTTTATATTGTTGTATTTTGAACATAGAAGTAACAAAAGAGATATAGAGATTAGGTTTACATGGAAGTAAATTATTACCAATAAAAATTTCACTTTAAAATGGATGAATAATTTATTCATTTGGTGCTCTGTTCATATGAGAATGAGGTGAAATGTACCATTTGATAGAAGAGGGAATATAAGAGATAGGTTTGAGAGAAGGAGATGCATCTACTTTTTCATCACTATCACTTTCACATGTATCATCATATTCCTTATTACAAAAAAAATAATTATCCTTATTGTAAATAAAATCATTTTCCACATTTTTAACTAATGTGCAATTTCTCAAATTCATCCATTCATTACCATAATTATGAGAATAATTTATAAATTGAACTATGGGATGAGAGGAAAGAAATGCCTTAGCAACCATTTTATTTCTTTCACTAAAGAGACTGCGTAAAAGTAATAATAAACAAATAAAATAAAAAATAACTACTAACATAGATATTTTAGAATAGTTTGGACACTGTAAGTAATTTTCAAAAGTTTCATAATATTTTTCTAAAAATTATAAGGGAGGTAGGCTTAAGGTTTGAAGAACTAGTTTGGAAATCTAGGGTTTTAGAATTTTTGAAAATGATTCAATAATTTCAATTATAAAAAATAATTTTGAATAGGATAAATGCATAATAATTTTATACAAAAATTAAAATTTAGAAAATAATTTTTTTTCACAAAATATGAAGGAAAACCCCTAATGATACCTAGCATTTTAGATTTATTCAAAGTAAGTGAGGTTCACCAAATGTTTTATTATTTTTGGGAACTAGGGTCTAGCTCTTAAATAATAAAAGGTCTAGAGTAAGCCAAAAAAAAATCTTTTTTAATATGTCAAAATATATATTTTTATCAAATAATTTACATGAGGATGAGAAATAAACTTATCTAAAAATGGATTGAAATGAATGATTCAAGAGCTAAAAATTGTGAGGCAAGACTGGGACACTATCATAAATTAGGATTTGGTCTTCATTTTTTCATTAGATAAGATAATAGAAATAATACACTAGTATTACCAAAATTATAATCCACTCTTACCATTTTTGTCCAAGAGAACTGAGCTTTTTAGGTTTTGTTCATTGCTTCTGCGCGACCCTGTGTATGAAGTTTTGGAGGCTGGAAGTCAATAGAGCTCAATGTAGATCCATTTCCATATCTAAACCCTGTATCTATCTACACACATGTAAATAAAAAATGGATCAAATTAAAAGGGAGAAAAATTAGGTTAGGGGAAGAATGATCACATGATCTAGAACCCTTGTTGTCCTAATTACTACATACGATAACCCTCAAGCTAGGGTCTCGGATCAAATGTAGTTCTCCCTTAGGGAACATGCATAATCAATGCACATGGTAGATACAAGAAGGAAATTTTGGCTAGGCCCTTCCTTTATCAAGCATTCAAGTCTATGTGTGATGTAAAATATTGAGTAATACTATTGACTGATTTTTACTTATGTAATGTGCGAAAGTAATATGTGTTAGATATAAAATTCCTTGTGGAGTATTTCATATAAGAGACTCTTTATTTAGAATTTGGGAAATTTATTTGCATTTAGTTGAAATTAGGAAACTTATCTACAAAGATAAAAAAGGGGATGGGACTTATTAAGCAAAGGTAACTCATACTTGGACCTCAAAATGACCTTGTGTAGGAGTGTTGAAAGTGGACGCCAGTGGCACCAGAACTATAGTCCAATTCCAGTGCTCATATCCTACAATCTAGGGACCTAGTGGGATAGAAAGAGTGCATGAAACCTAACCTATTTGAGGTGTAATGATTGTTTAAAAGGCTCAAGATGAATGCAAATATGTGAAAAGGTGATTCAATCATGAAATAAGACCAATATTACTAAACAAAAGATATGAATAAATGTGAATAAAGCTCATATTCTCTAATCAGAGTCTCCTATGAAAGGACTATGAAAATACATGATATGTGTGGTTGCTTGAATAAATTAGGGTGTATATAGTTTACATGTTTTAATGAGATTGTAGGCTCTGTCATTAAAATGAAGGTAAGAATATCAAAAAATGTTGAGTATGATGTTTTCCTTCTTTGAAAATGCTTTTAAGTGGTAGAATTATCAAGGGTGATTACATGTTTACAATATTATAAATTTTAGTTAGGGTGAAAAGGTCTGCAGGAATATATGGAAGAAAAACAAGTTGCAAAAATATACAAATTCAACTTTCCAAATTCTTATGTTCTTTTTAAAAATTCTTAAGTTTTTAAGAAAATTCTAAATTTTGGATTTTTTGGTGAAAATTTTTGTTTAGAATTTTTCATGTTTGATTTTTCAAACTTTTTGTTAGAAAATTCTCAAGTTTGATTTTTTTTAAATTTTGTAAGTTAGACATTTTGTTCAAAACTTTTGTTTAAAAATTTTGTAAGGAATTTGTGGTCAGACTTTATGGTTGAACATTTTGTTTGGAATCTTTGGTCAGACATTTTGTTCCTAGTTTCACTTGCTTCAAAGGATTTGGTCGTCAAACTTTTTATTTAGGAATTTTGTGTCAGACTTTTTGTTTAGAGACTTTGTGCTCAAATGCTTTGTTTGAAACCAATGTCTCCTACATTTTAGTCAATATGCAATCAAAAGAGAGATAGTCTAAAAGGGAAGCAATGAAGTTTTAAAAATAAATCAGAGGTTGATGTGAAGAAACACATAAGGCCGCTTAAGTATTCAAGAGGTCACATTAGTACTTTTTATCATTCCAAAATGTATGACCTATCCAGGTGGAAGTCAAGTTTGTAAAAAACATTCAAAGCTTGAGAGATTTTATGTAGTAGAAAGCTATATTATTAATAAAATCCACCTGGAGGGTCAAATGGTGAAGCCAAACTTTTCAAAAGGCAAAATAATGCATTTAAAAATTGTAAAGTTTCATAGGAAACCTAAAAAAATAAAATTCAAATAACAATGTGTAAGGCATGAGAAAGTTTGACATTAAGGCAACAATCTAAAACAAATCTAAGTATGGCCAATTTTAATATTTTTCTTTTATCGAAGATATATATGGAGGAAAATTATATTGTAGGGTTTACGAGGCCAAGGTGGGTTATTCCAATCATATTTTCCAAATGGCCATGGATTCTTCTTTGACTCTATCATAGGTTGAATATTCCCATGAAATCATTACCAATCACTTGGTTATTATTTGGTTTGGACAAGGAGAAGGGCATCCATCTAAAAGTTTTAGGCTGTGTAAAATATTAGTTAAAGGAATGACCAAGCAATTACATATGAAGACAAGGAGTTTTTTAGATCCCAAGTGAATATTTTCCCTCAAGCCCAACTATAATGCATTTCCATCCAAGAATATAAAGGGTTTGTTTGAAATATTCATCATTGCAAGGATAGGTAGTTACTAGAATGATTTTCTTTCAAGGAATGAGCTTCTAGGCATGATCAAGGTCATGTTCTAGATAAATCACATTCATGAAATATTTTGTATGAAAGAGTTATTTAGAAAAAGGGCTTGTCCTCTTTTCAAATATTGTCATTGGTTATTATTCTTTCTAGGTCTTAGGCTCTTTCAAATTTTGGGATCCTTGCTATGTGTGTCTTGTCTCTTTGATTCAGGTGGTTGCAATTGTAAGATGATTAGCAATATCTAAGATAATTGAATATGTATCCCTTATTAAAAGAGAAAACTCACCATGATTTTCCCCTTGATCACATTCCAATCAATGATGTATGTATGATTTGTTTGTAACTTAATGGAAAATAACTATGATTTTTTGTTTTATTTTATCAATGAAATGTAATGAAATATTCTTCATGCTCTACTTATTGGGTATTTATTTTTATGATTATCAATGATGATATTTGTTTTCGGCATAGATCTAACTAGTAAATTTCTTTATGCACTATGATTTGGGGATATGTTGTTGATAACCTTTTAAGGGCACCTTGGGTTTATGGATTTCATAAGAGAAAACATTTGAAATTGTACTTGTAGTATATAATTTAGGGTTTAAAAAACAATTTGAATATTTGAATTATGTTGGCACTAATGGATGCAACTCATTTTTGTTAGTTTCCTTAGTTTGTATTTCAGTCTTTTAGGCATCTTTACAAAAGAATAATGCCATTTCCTATTGAAGAAGATCTTGTTTTTTGAAAAAACACACCACCACACCACTCTTTATTTTAACTTACTCATCCTACCCTATCCTACTTTCCAAATAATACACCCTATTGCATATTCTATGTTATTTATCTACAAATGCCTAAATATTGTAAATCTAAAATGTATCTATGTTTTGTGATATAAATCCTAGTATTGTAAGTTTCCATTTGTCCCTCTTTTGTTGAAAATTTAATTAGAAATGAAAGTTGTAATCAATTTTAATGGTCTTTAGTAGCTTGTGTATGCCAATGATCATTTTTTCATTCTATGTGACAACTCTAACTAGGTGGAATGTGCAAAATTGGTTGTGCCTTGGTTAAATTTGTGTTATTATGTGACAATAATCCCCATGTTGACTAAAATATACTACCTATCCATGTGAGCAAGCTACACCTTATGTCATCTCACCTTGGTTCAGGTAGAGTGAGAAGTAATAGCAAGATAACCATACCTTCTATCGGTGTCTTCCATTCATTATCAATGCTCAGTCCATCTTGATGGTAAACCCTTCCCTAGCCATAAACACATATTTTTAGCTTTTTCATCTTCACTTATAATTTTATCAAAGTGTGCAAGAATGAGTGAAAGAGGTGTACAACTAAGAACCAAAACATCACTGGTTTTACTGTTAGGGACTAAAACTTAAATCATGGTCACTTGTGTTGTTAGGGACTCTTTTAAAGAGATGTAGTAATTTAGGTTTGAAAAGTTCTCTACCTATAATTTTGCTATTTTGACTATCTTTGGTCCATCAAAGCCACAACACTTCACTGGTAGCATTTCCAGGGATTAAATCATCCAATCCTAGTTATTTGTGTTGTAAGGGACACTTGCAGAGAGCTAAGTATAAAATTTAGGTTATTAAGTTCTATGCCTATATTTGATGCAAGTAATCTCATCTACAAATTTTTAGATAATGTTTATCCATATTATTATATGTTTTAAATCTAAATTTATTTGAACGTGCTTTACTACTTTGGGTAATTGGATATGCAACACTCCACTAGGGATGTTGTTGGTGACTTGAAAGATTTAGTAAATTGATATATGGTAAAATATTATAAGGGGATGGTTATTTGTTCATGATGGAAAGTGATTTTCCCTCTTGGACATAAATATGGATTTTTAGTATCTGTGTGTTCATCTATAATCACTAGCTTCAACAAGATATGGTTTCAATATGTAGCACTACACATTTTTAAATTTTTTTATTCTAAAATTTTACTTCTAGTGGTGAGTCCAACACATCATCTTTTTTTCAAATAAAGATCAATACCCATTTTGAATATCTTTAGTTTTGAGTTCTCTTTTGCTTGAAAATATAGAAGGACTGAGCTTGTCCTTCAAAATTGACTCATAAAAACAACTTGTCTTGCCCTTAACTGTTCATCAAAGAAGGAGATAAGTTTGAATGCTGATTGAAGGAGAAAGTTTAGTTTCTAAGGAGTGTTTATACTATCAAGATTCTCATACACCTAAAATTTTTATTGAAGTTCCTATTATTGAAGATTATCATAGCTATCCTATTAATTCATAACCTTATTATGCCATTTACTATCTAGCTCCTTCTCATCTAGTTAAATTTCCTCTTAAGTTTTATTTGCCAAATCCACCTCACTCACCCCATCATAACCCTTTTGTATTTGACCTTAATCCCACCATTGAACCAATTATGAGTCATAGGGATCAATATGATAATGAACTTCCTACATTAAGAATTACCAGATTCAGACCTATTAATTTTGATGAAATGGACGGGTACCTCAATGAAGTCTCAAAAAAAGTAAGGGACCACCTTCTAAAATTTCAAGGGAGTAATATAGTTATTGGTGATCAACATTTTAGGTATTTCCTCATTATTATTGATTATTATGAGGTTGAGCATGAGGATGTTTGCATTAAGGTGTTTTTGCACACATTGGAAGAATATGCTTGTGATTGATTCAATTCCCTTCCTTATGGATGCATTGATTCAAGTAAAGAATTAAAGAATGTTTTAAAATTCATTGTGGTGATAGGATTTATACTAGGGTTCTCTCAGAAAATTTTGGAAACATTAAAAAGAACCATAATGAGTGTGTGAAATATTTTAACACTAGGTTAAATAAGACTATGATAAGGATGCTTGAGAATATTAGGCTTAGTAATACAGCTTTACTAATTAAATATTATGATTCCTTTCACAAGAAGGTTGAATACTAATTGAGGGACAAGGATCATATAAACCTATAGTTGGAATTAAATATGGCCATCCAAATTGAGAATAACATAAAGGTTGTGGGTAAACCTTTGAAGAAGAGAGCCAATGTGAAATTGGTTAATATTTAAAAAATTCAGTTCACTAAGAATGTTAAACTTGAGGAATCCATGAAAACTTTGGCCTCTATTATCAAGGAGATGTCTTACAAGCTAGCTATAGCTGAAAAGGGGTTGCCTCATGGATCTAAAAGTCAAGAAAAAAAAATTGAATTAGAATAAAACACAAAAAGGACCTCCTTTCCACATTAGAGATAATGATAGAGGGAAGAGGCCTACCCGTGATTATAAAAATGGAAAAAATTAGAATAGAGGGACTGGAAAGGAAGTGCTTAAGCCATTGAATGCTAAATTCCACATTATACATTGTGATATTGATATTTCTTGGTGTGATAAATGCTTCCTTCCCCATCTCCCATGTGATACTAATAAATAGATTGATGAAGATATAGAGGAACCTGAGTCTATGTCTGATGATGATGAGATTTTGATGATTGATTGTCACATTTCCCAAAGTAAATTATCTACTTCCATAGAATTGTTAAGTACTACTAATGTGGATTAGTTTTGGAGTGAAGTATAAAAGGTATGTTTCCCAAATTCTAAAGTTATTTATGATGTTAATATGAAACAAACATATGAGTTACCCAGACATGATTTTGAATTCTTATGATCAATGATGATTAAAAAATATGACTACAAAATTCCTTCAGTTGATGACATGAAACTACTAATTAATGTGTTAGTTTCCCAAGAGAAATAATAAATCCTAAAAATTAGTCAACAAGGTAATGCTCTTCAAATAGCCATGCATGCAAATCTAATGGTAGGGGATGCAAGTAAGGAAGTAAATAAAATGATAGCAATCCTAAATTCTTATAAGTTAGAACCCACTTCACAAGTTATAAAACAAAGAGGTACTCTAGCCAATAATACAGTACCTTTGCTATATATTATTCCTAATGGTGTGAATGATGTTAGAATAAATCTACCATAAAAAACTGCTATAAAAAATGCAAATTCATCCTAGCTTGTTTCACCTATAAATTTAATGATTTTATTCTAGTTGAAGGTGTTTTCACCCTTCCTTAGTATAGCATGTGTGATATGGCTCAAGTGTTGATCCAATTAAAGATCACCATGCCACTCATAAATTTATTGTGAATATTTGAACATTGTAAGAGGGTATTTGAATATATAAAATTTTCTAAAAACATAGTTACTAATGAAATGAATTCACCCCAAAAAAATTTAGAAGATGACAAACAATCATATGAGGTTATTGAACTTTCCCCAGAGGTTTATTTAAAGACTGCCTTAGTATAAATTTAACTGAATATGGATCAATTTTACACAAACCTCCTAATCAATGGCTTAATTATTTACAATTATATGTTTGATTCTAGATCCTTTTATAAAATGATGCCCCTAGATGTCCTAAATGAGCTCAAAGTGAAAATTACATCAGCCTTTGGCATGTGATATGCCATGAAATCATGAGAGGTACCAGTTATGGGATAAGTAAAAGGGTTGGTAGTATAGTTGGCAGTTCATCCAGATAAGTATTTTAATATGGACATGGAAATTATGGACTATCCACCTGAGTGTGGGATTCTACTATCATGAAAATGGTTGCCAACATGTGTGGAAGTATACAAATGGACCTTTCTTATGCCCACCATTCCTTTGGAGGGTCAGATGGTCAAAAATGATAGGAAGCCTAAGATGCTAAATGTAATTGAAGATATGAAAAGAGATCTAAATGAGTTGATATGCATGGATGTGGAGTTGGGTAGCTTCATTGGGAATGTATATGTTATTGAAAAACTAGATGTTCTTGATGCTAGGTTTCATAATGAAAGTGTTGTTTGGAAAATATCTTTTGACATGGCTTGCTCCAATTTGGGAAATTGAGTTGGGGTTGTCTTTTATGCCCCTAATGGGACATTTTTTATTTTTTTAATTTCAATGTGTATTTTGAGTGCACGAATAATACTATTGAGTATGAGTCACTTTCACTTAGTTTAATAATTGCCCATGAAAATGGAATTACAGTTTTAATTGTAAAATATGATTAAGAGCTAGTGGTGAAGTAGGTCATAAATACTTATACCACCAAAAATAAAAGGCTGAAATAGTATAGTAATTATGTATGGGATTTTTTAGAATTTTTTGATTCTTTTAATATTTGTTATCATGATAGAAGTTTCATCAATGAAGCTGATAGACTTGTAGGGTTGGGTGCTTAATTTGATATTGAAAATAGGAACCCTCATTTAGTATCGGGTTCTCATAAGTATCAATGGATTCAATTAAATATGGGGACTTATTTATCTCAAAATATGTGATTGAGTGTATTTTAGGTTCTCATGAGAATTTGATGAAATTTTGACTAAGAACTTACCTAAGTGAAGTAGAAAAAAAACTTATATGCAGTTACTAAAGAAGTAATATGATTGTTTCACTTGGTCTTATTCTGGGATGTAAGTATATAGGGAGGATTTATTTCAACATGTCATCCCATTGCAACCCAATAGTAAGCCTTTTAGGCATAAGTAAAGACCTATCAGCCCCATCTTCTCCTCCAAGATGTGGGATTAATTGAATAAGTTTAGGAATGATAGAATTATTTATCCCATCAAATATTCATCATTGGTGGAAAACTTAGTCCCTCTTTGAAATAAAAATGTCAACATCCACTTGTGTGTGGATTTTCTAAATTTAAAAATATAGATTCTTTGAAGGATAATCACCCCATACCTAATATAGATAACATGATGCAAAGTGTTATAAAATCATAAATGGTGTCTACCTTAGATGGTTTTTTAGGTTATAACTAGGTTAAGGTGAAAGAATCTGAGAGACCCAAGACTACCTTCACAACACCTTAGGGCATGTATGTTTATATGAGGATGCCTTTTATGTTAATGAATGATAGTGAAACATTTTAATGAGCTGTAGATGATAATTTTTTAGGGGTAATTAATAAGTTTATAACCATATATCAATATGGCATTACTGTGTACTAAAAGAATATAAGGAACATTTGGGGAATCTAGAGAAAGTGTCCATTAGATGTATGGAGTTTGGAATTTCACTTAATCCTAAGAAGTGTCACTTTAGAGTACAAAAGGCTAAATTTTTGGGAGATATATTGTTGAAGGATGGTGTCAAGATTGATTTTGAGAGAGAAGAAGCCATTGACAAAGTGTATATCCCTTAGTGAAAGAAAGGAATTCAGTCATTCTTTGGACAAATTAACTTTGTAAGGAGGTTTGTGTCTAACTTTAGATAGATTAATTTTCCTATTACATCTATGTTAAAGGAAGACCAAAACATCAACTGGGAGGATAAATTCATGCCAGCATTTAATGACATCAAAGGCGACTTGAAGTATGTCCCTATCTTGTCTAGTCTTGATTATACAAAATCATTCTAGATATTCATTTTTGAATCACATAATACATAGCTATTTTTGTGTTTCAAAAGAATGATGACATTCATGAGCAACCCATAGATTTATTCATTAAAGCTATGAAAATATATTAATTGAATAACACCATTATGGAAAAACAAGATTTTGCTCTCTTAATGGATATTAAAATGTTCATACCTTATATTCTGAGTTCAAATATTATTGCATACATCCCACATACAATGGTGAAGGACATCTTGAATCAGATTGAAGCATATAGCAATATATTTAGGTGGGTCAAAAAATTATAAAAGTATGACTTGGATATTCAGATCACCAAGTTGGTGAGAGGGATGGGTCTAGCCAAGCTTATGGTTGAGACCAATTTGTAAGATATTGAGATAAACATTAATGTTGTTAATATTGATGATTTTTTGAATACAACTAACATATCTTCATGGTATAAATACTTTATTTATTACTTGAAAAATATGAATTTTACCCTTGATTTGGATAAGAACCAAACAAATTCTCTAAAAATAAATTCAATAAATATATATTGCTTAAAAACGGATTGGCATGGAAGAATATAGATGGGGTTCTCCTAAGACACTTGGTAGAAGAATGAACTACTAATATTATTGAAGACTTATATAATGGAGTATGTGGTGGTCACATTGAACCTAAAGTCAAAGCTCATAAAATTCTAAGAGTTGGGTATTGGTGGTAATCAATATTCAAGGATGTTGCTCAAAAAGTTAAAAAATGACATAAATGTCAATGTTTTGCTAGGAGGTTGAAAGCTTATGGTTATCTTCCCTTGTAGCCTATAATGATTGAAGGCCCATTTAGATAATGGGAAATGAATTTTGTTGGTTAAATCACTGATTTCTCAAAAACTAGACATAGATGTATACTGGTTTCAATTGATTAATTCATGAGATGGGTTGATTCAGTCCTTAAAAAGAAGGCTACATGCCAGGTGATAATGGAATTTTTTCTATATCAAATTATTTGTAGATTTGGTTTCCTATTAAGGTAATTGTTGATAATGCCATGAATTTCATATCATAATAAGCTTCAATGACTAGTATAGCTTTGATCGATGCAACTGGGAAAAATATCTAGTTTCCTACAAATTAAAATTCCCTTGAACTAATAATAGGGAATAATATGAACCTCCAATCCTCGATAAATAGTTCATAGTTAAGTATAATGTCAAGGAGTTGAAAATTTTTAATGATTCAGAGCTAGTTTTTAACCATATCAAAATCACATATCAATGTAAACTCACTTGAATAATTGAATGCACTAAGGACGAGAATTAATTTAATCCTTTAAATCATATAACACTAGGACCATCCCAAGGGAAGAAAACCAAATGGTGGATTCAATAATAGATCTGGCCACTAATATGGCACCACTATAGGAATCTGAGATGTAGAAATTATTTTTGGATCTTGTTCCTTGTCCCTCTATCCTAGACAATGTAGATAACTTCTATGTATTTGAGGATGATAAGTAAACTATATAATTTAGGAATAGCTATGGAATTTTTGACTCTCATCTAATATATGAAAAATATTATGATCCCATGAATTTTCAAGATTTGCAAGAAGATGGTGTATTATAATTAAACTAAAACCACTTTATTATGGGGATAGTATCCCTATATTTAATGTTAAATGTGCATCCAAAAGCAAAAAAATAGAAATAAGATAAAGTGAGTGTATATTATTTTGTCAATGAGAATTTGGGAACTCATCAGCATCCCTAGTATCCAAACATTGGATTGAGTTTCACTTAAATTGGGAAACTAAATTTCATTATTCAGATGATATAATACAAAGATGTGATCACCAAGACATAAATATTTGAATGTCTTCAAACCCAAGGTAATCACACATACCCTCCCAATGAAACTAGAACATAATCCCTTCAGGGAGAGACAAAGGACAATAAATCCAATTATGGAACCTCTCATCCAAATAGAAGTATAAAAGCTATTATATTTTATGATTGTTTTTACAATTACATATTATAAATGGGTAGCAAACCTAGTGGTAGTTAGAAATAAGAATTAGGAAACTCAGTTATGTGATGACTTCAAAAATATGAATCAAGCATTATAAAATGATAACTATCATTGACCCTTCTTAGATGATTTAATTCAAATTCTTAGTGGGTGTAAGATGATGTCCTCCCTATATATATTATCAAGATATAATCAAGTCCTAGTAGAATAATAAGATAGAATGAAGAGTGCCTTCAAAACCAAGTGGGTAACTTTTACATAAAAAATAATGTCTTTCATCGTAATCAATGTAGGGTGAACCTTCTAGTGAGCTATGGACAATGAAGTTTAGGTGTTTTTTTTTCAAATGAATCATCATTTATATGGATTATATATTTGTTGTTTCAAATGATATATTTGATCATATATGCCATCTATAAATAGTATTTGATAGATGTAGAAGAAATAGAGTATCACTCAAGCCAATGAAGAGAATATTTGAAGTAATAAAAGGAAAAGATTAGTAAATGTCATCAATAGGGATGGGATATATATTTATATAGACTAAATAAAAGCCATTTCTAAGCTAACCCTGACAATAAAAATTAGTTCAATTCTTTATCTCATAAAATAACTTTTTTATGAAAATTAAACTATGGATTTGCATAGATTGTCGAGTGCCATTGAATTTCATGTAGAATAAGTTCAAAAAACTATAGTGGAAAAGAAAACCTAAGAAAGCTTTCCAAGATATTAAAATTTTTTTTGGTCAATATTTATTTATGATTAGCCAAGATTTCACTAAATATTTATACCTTTATTCATTTTCCTTAGAGCATACTATAGTAGTTGTACTCATGAAAAGGGTATATCAGAATGAACATCTAATAAACCTCATAAGTACCAATTTAAAGAGTGTAAAATTGAAATTTTAAATTATATATAAATAAATGCATGCATTAATCAATGTTGTGAAAAATTTCAAGTAATACATTATAAGAAGAATACATACGCCATCATTTCATACCTAGATATCAAGCTCACACTTAGCCACAATGCTTTCGGTAAAAGAAGAGCTAAGTGGATAGATAAAGTATAGGAGTTTGATCTTGAAATAAAGGCATAAAATATGGTGTGACACTAAGGAATAAGCCATCTTATGATAGAGATGAATCTATGTATTTATATTAAATAAATTAATGAAAAATAGGTAGCTAGTTGTGAATGGTATGCCTATACCATCCACTATTGACTCACATTTATATGTAATCCTAAGCTAAATAGAGAACATTGATAGTCTCTTGGGATCAAATCATCACACTATATGGTAAATAAGGGAGTTGTATAGCATAATAACTATGAAGGTTCTAGTTCCCAAAATTTCACTAAGCAATTTGTACCATTTTTCAAAATATTAGTGTATAAATATCTAGTTATTGCCTTCTATTTACAAGTGTTCACCAGAGTTAAAAATTTAGATTTTTCCTTGATAAAACCCTATGTAATCTCATTTCTAGCTAATGCGTAAAGTGTTTTTTTATTGTTTTTGGGAAACTAGTGTCTAGCGCCTAAATAATAAAGGGCTTGGAGTAAGGGGAAAAATATAGTTTAATATGGAAAAATATAGATTTTTATGAAATAAATTTACATGAAGAAAATAAATAAAATTATCTAAAAATAAACTAAAATAAATGATTCAAGATCTAGAAATTATGATGCAAGGATTGGGACACTATCACAAATCAGGATCTGGTCCTTATTTTTTGATTGGATAAGAGCACCAAAATAGGACACTAGTAACATTGTCACTATAGTCCACTCTTATCATTATTATTTACAAAACCTGATCTTTCTATGTTTTATTTTCTACATTTGTTCAACCTTACCAATGAAATTTTGAAGTATGGAATTCAACAGAGCTCAGTATAGATCCATTTCCATATCCAAACCATGTAACTATCTACACACATACAAATAAAAGATGCATGAAAAGTAGAAGAGAGAAAAATTGGGTTAGGGGAAGAATGATCACATGATCTTGAACCCATATTGTCCTATTCACTACCTAAATTAACCCTCAAGATAGGGTCTTATATCACATCTAGTTTTCCCTTAGGGAACATTCATAATCAACATGCACAATAGATACAAAAATTAACTTCTATCTAGGCCTTTCCTTGCTAAAGCATGCAACTTTATATGTGATATATAATGTTGACCTATACTATCGACTTATTTTAATTATTGAATGTGCAAATGTAGTAAGTGTTAGATATAAAATTCCTTGTGTAGTCCTTTATAGAGGAGACTCTTTATTTTGAATTTGGGATCTTTATTTACATTTGACCAACATTAGAAAACCAATGGATGAAGCTAGCAAAGGGGTTGGGACTTATTAAGTGAAGGAAAATGATCGTTAGATATAGAATTGACCTTAGATAGGAGCACCAAAATTGGACACTAGTAGTTCTAGTTATATAGTCTAATTTTTACATTCCTATCCTACAAACTAAGGACCTATCAAGATGGAAAGAGCATAGAAAACCTCAACTAGCTGAGATGAAATAACTATTTAAAAGGCTTAACATGAATGGGAATAGGTAAAAAAGTGATTCAAGTATGAAACAAGACCAAGATGACTAAAACAAAAGACATGAATAAATGTGAACAAAGCTTATATTCTCTTGTCAAAGTCTCCTATGAAAGGACTATGAAAAGACATGATATGTATGGTTGTTTGACCTATTTAGGGTGTATACATTTTCCCCCATCTTAATCTAGTGATATAATGAAATGAATTGCTAGAGTAAAAGAAAGGAAAGAGATTTCATACCTAAACCTACCTACATCAAGATGAACGTGGTATAAAAAAGTTTCCAACTCATGTCCTAGCTAAGGAAGTGGATGGAGAGACAAATAGTGTCTAGAGAAAGAAAGAATCCTAGAAATGGATAACCCATGTTCTAAATCTAGCATTTAAATCGATGTAACATAGAGAAGAATGGTAATTCTTTCCCCTTATCTTGAATCTGATTGGAATGATAAATGCTTGGAGGGCCAAAACTAATATCTACCCTTTATCCCACATAAACTCATGTAATATGGAATGTGTGTATAGAATCTATATGTTGTGAAGAGAAATGGCATGCCCTCATTTTGAATATCTGAACTAAAACTAAGAAATGGTCATAGGCCCAAAATCAATGTCTGTCTTATATCCCACACAAACTCATGTAGTCTAGGTCTAGGTAATGTTATAAACCAACCATTGCAGATGGGCACATGGTCAAACTTGGTGACAACTTGGGTACAACTCAGTGTAATCTGAAGCTCTGGTCAATGTATAAGAAGATAATGGCATGTCTTTCCATTTAATATATATAATCTTGGATGATGAAGAACTTGAACAGTTGTGTCATGTCCCCAAATCTGGTATGTGAGTGATGCATATGTATAATCTATTAATTAGTATAACCACGTGTGATATGACCTATTGTGTCATGCCCCATCTATAAAATTGAAGATCAAAACATTATGATCTATACAATTCCTATAATCTACTATTTGGTACTATAACTGTGTCATGTTGTATGAAGTTGTATGTTTTAGACATGTAGTAATGTACATGCCCCCAAATCTAGTATCTGAGTCTTAATCAATATCAAAGTCATTGTGAATCCATATATTCTGAACCACTATATTTAAATAGTCTATGTACCTATAAGCTAAAATCACTATGGATCCATATGATTTGAACCATTGTATCTGAATAGTCTATGTATCTATAATCTAAAGGTGTATCCCTCTAAATGTTTTGAGTAATTTTGAGTGACCCATATAATTTGAATCATTGTATATGTTGACCAATATGATCTAAATTTGATAATTTGAATAATAGAGGTGTAAAAACCATGATGAGTGAGATATCCAGTCTAAATCACTATATATTTTGACCAATCTAAAGTAACTCTTATAATCTAAATATTGGAGGTGTAAAACCCATGCTGAGTGACCAATGTAGTCTAAATCACTATATATATTAACTGATCTAAGCCAAATCTAATAATTTGATTATTGGAGGTGTAAGAACCATTATGTATCTATTTATAGGAGAGGATACACATACTGTGTAAGTGTAGGAATAGTAATAGTAAGAATGATGCCCCCATTTTAGGGAGAGGGACAAGATCTTTGATAGAGGAGGTTGAGCCAAAAGTGATGACCGGTGGCGTAAGTAGAAACAATTTTATCTTGTTGTGAGGCTATTGAACGTTTGTTTGATTGATTAGGCTAAGGTGTTTGAATGTTAAATTTTTTTTGATTGGTTAGGACCAAGTTGTATGTCTACATATCAAATAGGAATAGAGATGTGTGTGCCAAAGTAGGTAGATAATGTAGTAAGAAAACAAGGCTTGTGTGATGTTGAAGGTATAATTATTAGTATTTCATGGAACAAAATGGTTTACAAAATGGAGGTATGGGGTTTAAGTTATAGGCAAAATAGTATATTTCTTTGGATGAAAAATTTGTTTGATATAAGAAATTTAGATTGATTCTTGATTCGTTTTCACATTAATGCTTATTTTTCCCTATTTAGAAGCTTGTTCTTTATGTTTTTTAGTTGTTTTAAGTAGCCTAGGAAATTTTTGTCTAGTTCCAATCCTCCTATCCTAGATTCAATACTCATATCTAGTGTTTAGCACTAATATCTAAGTTATAGATCTATTATCCAACATTGGTGTCCTTTTTATAGTGTTGTTGTCTCCTAGGGATAGATTTCTAAGTTTCAAAGTTGTTGCCAATTATTATGTAGATTGGATATTTTCCTTGGTAAGGTTGACTAACATATATCTTATTTTATAGTGATTTTTTAAGGTGAGGTATGAATGAATGAGTTCCATAGAGGTCAGGTGATGGAGACACTGAGATTTTTACCTTTGTTAGCTGATGATAGAGCTATTATAAATAGTGTAGGGTTGATTCATGTGTGTGACCTAGACACTATGTAGTGGGATAGGTATATTATTATCACCTTATGTGAGTGGTGTAATCCAAACACATGTACTTTTAGGCTTCCTAATGGAGAGATTATGATTACTCTAGAGGATGTGTATCATATTTTGTATTTGCTAGTTAGTTTATGGTGTGTGATTATACAAGATGACATGGGTGCTAATGTTATTGATTGTACATCATTGTATTTTGTTGTTGTGGCCTTAGGCATACATCAGATAGGTACTGATAGTGACGTATTATTGTTAGTTATTGTAAAATGAAGTTTTTCATGTCTACAAAAGTGGTTAGCCATGTTTTCAGATTCATTTGTTATTATGGATGGTAGTAGGGTGTCGATTGCATACATGATGCATAGGATCATGTATATTATAGAGATATATGGCACTATGTTTTCATGTGGTAAGAATATGCTTGCCCACTTATACAAGGATCTTTATATGTTTATTCAA
>JARHVA010006545.1:72500-87500 GCA_037957365.1 Torreya grandis
AGAAATCTATCCCTAGGAGACAACAACACTATAAAAAGGACACCAATTTTGGATAATAGATCTATAACTTGGATATTAGTGCTAAACACTAGATAGGAGTATTGAATCTAGGATAGGAGGATTGGAACTAGACAAAAATTTCCTAGGCTACTTAAAACAACTAAAAAACATAAAGAACAAGCTTCTAAATAGGGAAAAATAAGCATTAATGTGAAAATGAATCAAGAATCAATCTAAATTTCTTATATCAAACAAATTTTTCATCTAAAGAAATATACTATTTTGCCTATAACTTAAACCCCATACCTCCATTTTGTAAACCATTTTGTTCCATGAAATACTAATAATTATACCTTCAACATCACACAAGCCTTGTTTTCTTACTACATTATCTACCTACTTTGGCACACACATCTCTATTCCTATTTTATATGTAGACATACAACTTGGTCCTAACCAATCAAAAAAAAATTAACATTCAAACACCTTAGCCTAATCAATCAAACAAACATTCAATATCGTCACAACAAGATAAAATTTTTTCTACTTATGCCACCAATCATCACTTTTGGCTCAACCTCCTCTATCAAAGATCTTGTCCTTCTCCCTAAAATGGGGGCATCATTCCTACTATTACTATTCCTACACTTACACAGTATGTGTATCCACTCCTATAAATAGATACACAATGGTTCTTACACCTCCAATAATCAAATTATTAGATTTGGCTTAGATCAGTTAATATATATAGTGATTTAGACTACATGGGTCACTCAGCATGGGTTTTACACCTCCAATATTTAGATTATAAGAGTTACTTTAGATTGGTCAAAATATATAGTGATTTAGACTGGATATCTCACTCATCATGGTTTTTACACCTCTATTATTCAAATTATCAGATTTAGATCAAATTGGTCAACATATACAATGATTCAAATTATATGGGTCACTCAAAATTACTCAAAACATTTAGAGGGATACACCTTTAGATTATAGATACATAGACTATTCAGATACAATGGTTCAAATCATATGGATCCATAGTGATTTTAGCTTATAGGTACATAGACTATTTAAATATAGTGGTTCAGAATATATGGATTCACAATGACTTTGATATTGATTAAGACTCAGATACTAGATTTGGGGGCATGTACATTACTACATGTCTAAAACATACAACATGACATAATTATAGGACCAAATAGTAGATTATAGGCATTGTATAGATCATAATGTTTTGATCTTCAATTTTATAGATGGGGCATGACACAATAGGTCATATCAAACTTGGTTATATTAATTAATAGATTATACATATGCATCACTCACATACCAGATTTGGGGAAATGCCACAGCTATTCAAGTTCTTCATCATCCAAGATTATATATATTAAATGGAAAGACATGCCATTCTCTTCTTACGCATTGACCAGAGCTTTAGATTACACTTAGTTGTACCCTAGTTGTCACCAAGTTTGACCATATGGCCATCTGTAATGGTTGGTTTATAGCATTACCTAGACCTAGACTACATGAGTTTGTGTGGGATAGAAGGTAGACATTGATTTTGGGCCTATGAGCATTTCTTAGTTTTAGTTCAGATATTCAAAATGAGGGCATGCCATTTCTATTCACAACATATAGATTCTATACACACATTCCATATTACATGAGTTTATGTGGGATAAAGGGTAGATATTAGTTTTGGGCCTCCAAGCATTTATCATTCCAATCAGTTTCAAGATAAGGGGAAAGAATTACCATTCTTCTTTATGTTACATCGATTTAAATGCTAGATTTAGAACATGGGTTATCCATTTCTAGGATTCTTTCTTTCTCTAGACACTATTTGGCTCTCCATCCACTTCCTTAGCTAGGACATGAGTTGGACACTTTTTTATAGCACGTTCATCTTGATGTAGGTAGGTTTAGGTATGAAATCTCTTTCCTTTCTTTTACTCTAGTAATTCATTTCATTATATCACTAAATTAAGATGGGGGGAAATGTATACACCCTAAATAGGTCAAACAACCATACATATCATGTCTTTTCATAGTCCTTTCATCGGAGACTTTGACAAGAGAATATAAGCTTTGTTCACATTTATTCAGGTCTTTTGTTTTAGTCATCTTGGTCTTGTTTCATACTTGAATCACTTTTTTACCTATTCCCATTCATGTTAAGCCTTTTAAATAGTTATTTCATCTCAGCTAGTTGAGGTTTTCTATGCTCTTTCCATCTCGATAGGTCCTTAGTTTGTAGGATAGGATTGCAAAAATTAGACTATATAACTAGAACTACTAGTGTCCACTTTTGGTGATCCTATCTAAGGTCAATTCTAGATCTAATGCTCATTTTCCTTCAATTAATAAGTCCCAACCCCTTTGATAGCTTCATCCATTAGTTTTCTAATGTTGGTCAAATGTAAATAAAGCTCCCAAATTCAAAATAAAGAGTCTCCTCTATAAAGGACTACACAAGGAATTTTATATCTAACACTTACTACATTGGCACATTCAATAATTAAAATAAGTCGATAGTATATGTCAACATTATATATCACATATAAATTTGCATGCTTTAGCAAGGAAAGGCCTAGAAAGAAGTAAATTTTTGTATCTATTGTGCATGTTGATTATGAATGTTCCCTAAGGGAGAACTAGATGTGATATAAGACCCTATCTTGAGGGTTAATTTTGGTAGTGATTAGGACAATATGGGTTCAAGATCATGTGATCATTCTTCCCCTAACCCAATTTTTCTCTCTTTTACTTTTCATGCATCTTTTATTTGTATGTGTGTAGATAGTTACATGGTTTGGATATGGAAATGGATCTATACTGAGCTCTGTTGAATTCCATCCTTCAAAATTTCATTGGTAAGGTTGAACAAATGTAGAAAATAAAATATAGAAAGATCAGGTCTTGTAAATAATAATGATAAGAGTGGACTATAGTGACAATTTTACTAGTGTCCTATTTTGGTGCTCTTATCCAATCAAAAAATAAGGACCAGATCCTGATTTGTGATAGTGTCCCAATCCTTGCATCATAATTTCTAGATCTTGAATAATTTCTAGACTTTGGCTCCATCATTTCCCTAATAAGTGAAGATAGGAACTAATGGTGGTATGAATATGTGTTATATAACTCTATGTTTTATAACTATTTGAACCCTAATGGCCAATTCAAATAGTGCCCATATTACTCATGTTGTGTAGAAATATACTCTGTATCTGATATTATTTGTTCTTTAATAACAATAGTTATACATGGAGATTATATAAAATGTAACTTTATTAGATGTATGATGGAAATTTTGTGCTCTAAAGAAGGCTAATCTATCTATAACCATATATCCTATGGCCTATGTTGTAATGTGTATAACTAAGCAATAGATCGAGATGGAGCTGAAACTTATGATGACGGCTTATTAAATCTTAATTGTAATGGGTTGCTTTGTTAAATGGGTCCCTAAAATTTTGACTAAAGTGAATATATCTCTAAAGCAGTACTTTATGATGTGGGTTCATTTAATCTTAACCATAATGGATTGTTGCATGAGATATGACCTTGAAAATTTGGTCGTAGTGAATATTTCTCCTTAGTGGTACTATGTTGTGGTGCCTATGACTCTACCAGATATGGATATGAAGCTACACTATGTACTCATTGAATTGCATTGTTATACATAGGTTAATCTCATTATATTATTTTCTAAACCCTTTAATAGGTAGAATAGGATATCTCCTGTGTGGTTTTATCCTAGAACTCACATTATGCTCATGATGAGTGATGAATGATTCATATAAAGGAATGTCTTGGGATGACTTAGTCATGGATTAATGAGGATTAATTTTCCATGATGGAGGAGATATCAATGTCCCCTATGTGAATGCTATGATGACATTATCAATACATATATTAATACAATCTCTGAGTCCATAACAATCATTATCTCTATGTCCACAAATATGAAGATAGTTACAAAAGGGTCGATGTGGTTATTTCTATAGGAGATGTGGATCTTGTCAATGAGTAGAAGGCAATATGATTAACCTCCTATCTAATAGTGTTGATAATATTTCACATGGGCTATCTTAATTTGAATCAAACTGTAGTGGTGCCTTGGTACTATTCTCTATAGTGCATATTATAGGTTGTACATTAGAATCTAGTTCTATATTCTTAACTAGTTTCCTTTTTGGTTGTGGTCTCCTATATTTTTTAGTACATGGTGGATGATAGATGTTAGGATATATAGGTAGTGTTCTAAAATATAGAGTGATTTGATTGACTGAATCTAACTCAATCTATCCCAATTTATTTTCCAAATCTAAAACTGTATAACATAAGTGCCTGAACGAAGACTTTGTTTTATATAGTAGATGCTCAAAGAGAGGTTGGTGAATCCCCTTAATAAATATATGTTGAATATCTTAATATTTTGGTCTGTATATCAATCTTAGCATGTGAGTCTTGAACCATAATATATACTCAGTAATTGGCTTTCAAGTATTCTAATGTAATGTGGCAAGTTTCTCATATGTAACATGAGGACCGATGTTTGTTATGTAATATATTATAAATTCCTCCTCTAAGCCATCATATGTGTGTAAGGATCCAATAGGAAGTATATGAAAGAACCAATTCTATGCTTCCCCCACTAATGTTTGCTGGAATAACTTTAGTAGAATCAAAGGACTCACATGATATGGAAATGCCTTTTGAAAGGCTTGAAGGTGTATGAATAGATCTCTAGCTCCATCATAGTGAGGTAATGATGGTATCTATAAATTCTTACAAAATGAAGCTTTTATGAATGTCTTTAGAAGGGGATTACCATATAAATCATTAACATCTATCTAAGACTTAAAAGCCTTGTTTTATAAGGTAAGGAGATGTACATGATTTTGTAATTCACCAATTGCATGCATAAAAGAGATAATCTCTTGGGATGGTAAATTAATATCTTGAAGTGGTTCATTTAATCATTGAATGTGATTGTTAATTTTAGCCACAGGAATGCTACCTTTAGAAATTAAATCATAAAGAGGGGGTATGATCACTTGAACCTTTGGAGTAATGGTAAATTGGACCTTACTAGAGGGATGTGGGTTACCATTCCCTTTAGATGAAGAGTGAGAAATAGGTTCTACTATAGTGAGGGGTGCCTTGGGAGATTCATTATTGTCTTTATTTTTTAGTGAATCACATTATAATTGAGTAGGAGATGTGATGTTATTATTATCATGTGCATTATTTGAAATAGAATCATGCATAGAAGTATAAACAACATTTGGTAGTGCATCATGTTTAAGAGGAGTGAGAGAAGATTTATAAACATGAGACTCATTTCCTTCTCCACTATGTTCATAATAATCATCATTATCCCATGCATTATCAAAATTTTAATTTTATTCATAATCACTCTCATTTTCATATTCATTTGCATGTTCACTATCATACTCATCATCACTTCCATCATTGTTAGAGAGAGGTGTAAGAGAAGAATTTCATTCCTTTTAAATTTTTAATTAATTATCCTATGAATTTGGAATATTATGTGCATCTCTGTTATCTATGGATGGATTGTATGCTTTATTTTCATTTGAAATATGGGAAGTAAGAGAAGAAGAGTTATCATTTAGACATTCTTTTGATAATTTAGAGTTGAGAGCATGAGATGCACCATTTGAACTATGTATTGGTAATTTTATTTTATTACATGTATATTCTTGTATTTTAAATATAGAAGTAATGAGAGAGAGAGAGAGAGAGAGAGAGAGAGAGAGAGAGAGAGAGAGAGAGAGAGAGAGAGAGAGAGATTCACATCGAAGAAAATTATCAATAATAAGAAGTTCACTTGGAAGTGCATGACTAATTTGTTCATTTGGTGCTTTGTTCATATGAGAATGAGTTGAAAAGTACCATTTGATAGAAGAGGGAATAAAAGAGATAGGTTTGAGAGAAGGAGATGAATCTACTTTTTCTTCACTATCACTTTCACATGTGTCATCATATTCCTTATTACACTAATAGTAATTATCTTTATTATAAATAAAATCATTCCCAAATTTTTAACTAATGTGCAACTTCAAAAATTTGTCCCTTCATTGTCATAATTATGATAAAAATTTATAAATTGATTGATGGGATGAGAGTGAAGAAGTGCTTTAGTGTTCATTTTATTTATTTCACTAAAGAGACTACATAAAAGTACTATTAAACAAATAAAATAATAAATAACTACTAACATACATATTTTTAGAATAGTTTAGACACTGTAAACAATATGAAAAAGTTTCAAAATATTTTTATAAAAATTGTAAGGGAGGTAGGCTCAGGGTTTGATGAACTAGTTTGGAAATCTAGGATTTTAGAATTTTTGAAAATCATGCAATAATTTAAAATTCTAAAATATAATTTTGAATAGGATAAATGCATAAAAATGTTAAACAAAAATTTAAATTTTGAAATTATTTTTTTGCAAAAACTATGAAGGAAAATCCCTAAGGGTACCTAGGGTTTTAGATTTATTCGAAGTAAGTCAGGTTCACAAAATGTTTTATTATTTTTGGGAAACTAGGGTCTAGCTCCTAAATAATAAAGGGTCTGGAGTAAGAGAAAAAATATAATTTAATATTCTAAAATATATATTTTTATCAAATAATTTACATGAGGATGAGAAATAAACTTATCTAAAGATGGACTGAAATGAATGATTCATGAGCTAGAAATTGTGATGTTAGACTAGGACACTATAAAAAAATAGGATTTGGTCTGAATTTTATATTTGGATAGGAACATAGAAATAAGACACTAGTGGTACCAACATGATATTATACTCCTACCATTATTTTCCAAGAGAACCAAGATTTTTAGGTTTTTTTCACTGCATCTGTGTGACCCTATGTATGAAGTTTTAGAGGCTAGAAGTCAATAAAGCTCATTATAGATCCATTTCCATTTCTAAACCCTATATCTATCTACACACATGAAAATAAAAAATGGATCAAAAGTAAAAGAGATAAAAATTAGGTTATGGGAAGAATTATCACATGATCTAGAACCTCTATTGTCCTGATCGCTACGTACAATAACCCTCCAGTTAGGGTCTTAAATTAGATGTAGTTTTCCCTTAGGTAACATGCATAATAAATGCAAATGGTAAATGCAACAATGAAATTTTGCCTAGGCCCTTCCTTGATCATGAATTCAAGTCTATGTGTGATGTAGAATGCTTAGTTATACTACTGACTAATTTCTAATTATGTAATGTGCCAAAGTAGTAGGTGTTAGATATAATATGCCTTGTGTAGTATTTTATATAATAGACTATTTAGAATCTGGGATATTTATTTTCATTTGATTGACATTATAAAACTTATCAACAAAGATAAAAAAGAGTATGGGACTTATTAAGCAAAGGAAACTCATAGTTGGAGCTCAAAATGACCTTGTCTAGGAGTGTCGAAAGTGGACACTAGTGGCACCGGCACTGTAGTCCAATTCCAGTGCTCCTATCCTATAATCTAGGGACCTAGGGGGATGGAAAGAGCACATGAAACCTGACCTATTTGAGGTGTAATAACTATTTAAAAGGCTTAGGATGATTGAGAATAGGTGAAAAGGTGATTCAAGCATGAAACAAGACCAATATTACTAAAACAAAAGATATAAATAAATGTGGACAAAGATCATATTCTCCAATTAGAGTCTCCTATGAAATGACTATGAAAACACATGATATGTGTGGTTACTTGACTAATATAGGGTGTATATAGTTTACATGTTTTAATTATATTGTAACAAGGTAATGCTCCTCAAATAACTACCCATGCAAATCTAAGGGTAGGGGATGGAAGTAAGGAAGTAAAGAAAATGATAGAAATCCCAAATTCACTAAAGTTAGTACCCACTTCCCAAGTTGTAAAACAAATAGGTACTCTAGCCAAGAATAGAGTACCTTTGCTATATAGTATTCCTAATGGTGTGAGTGATGTTACGATAAATCTACCCTTGAAAATTGCTATAAAAAATGCAAAATCATCCTAGCTTGTTTCACCTATAAATTTGAATGATTATATTCTAGTTGAAGGTGTTTTCACCCTTCCTTAGTATAGCATCTGTGATATGGATCAAGTGTTGATCTAATTGAAGATCAACATGCCACTCATTCAATAATTGTGAATATTTGAAAATAATAAAAGGGCATTTGAATATTTAAAATTTTGTGAAAACATAGAAGCTAGTGAAATGAATTAACCCTAAAAAATTTCAGAAGATGATAAAGAATCATATGAGGTTATTAAACATACACCAAAGGTCTATTTAGGGACTAACTTAATATATATTTAATTGAATGTGGATCTATTTTACATAGCCCTCCTAATCAATGGCTTAATTATTTACAATTATATGATTAATTATGGATCCTTTCATAAAATCATGCCCTTAGGCATCCTAAATGAGCTCAGAGTGAAAATTACATCAAATTTTGGCAAGTGACATGCCATGAAATCATGATAGGTATCAGTTGTAGGATAAGTAAAAGGGTTGGTATTATAGTTGGTAGTTAATTTAGATAAGTATTTGAATATGGACATGGTAATTATAGACTACCTGCCTGAGTGTGGGATGCTACTATCATGAAAATGTCTACCAACATGTGTGTAAGTTTACAAATGGGCCTTTCTAATGCCACCATTCCTTTGGAGGGCAAGATGGTCAGACTTCATAGGTAGCCTAAGATGATAAATGTAATTGTATATATGAAAATAAATATAAATGAGTTGATAGACATGGATGTGGACTTGGGTAGCTTCGTTGGGAATGTATATATGGTTGAAAAACAAGATGTTCTTGATGCTAGGTTTCATAATTAAAGTGTTGTTTGAAAAATATCTTTTGACAAGACTTGCTCCAATCTTGGAAATAGAGTTGGGGTTGTCTTTTATGCCCCCAATGGGAAATAGTTTTAGTCTTATTTCAATTTGTATTTTGAGTGCAAAAATAATACTATTGAATTTGAGGGACTTTTACTTGGTCTAATAATTTCTTTTGAACATCAAATTACAAGTTTGGTTGTAAAAGTGATTTGGAGCTAGTGATTAAGTAGGTCAAAAATACTTATGCCACCAAAAATAAAAAGCTGAAACAATATAGTAATTATGTATGGGATATGCTAGAATTCTTTGATGCTTTTAATATTTGTTATCATGATAGAAGTATCATCAAAGAAGCTGACAAAATTGTATGGTTGGGTGATTAATTTGATATTGAAAATATGAACCCTCATTATAGTGTTAGGTTCTTATAAGTATCAGTGGATTGAATTAAATATAGGGACTTATTTATCTCAAAATATGTGACTGAGTGTATTTTGGGTTCTCATGAGAATTTGATGAAAGTTTGGCTAAGAACTTACCTAAGTATAATAGAAAAAAAAACTTATATGCAGCGACTAAAGAAGTAATAGGATTGTTTGGCTTGGTCTTATTCTGGGTTGTAAGTATATAGGGAGGATTTATTTCAACATGTCATCCCATTGTACCCTAATAGTAAGCCTTTTAGGTAGATGTAAAGACCTATCAACCCCATCTTGGCCACCAAGATGTGGGAGGAATTGAATAAGTTGAGGAATGATGGAATTATTCATCCCATCAGATATTCATCATTGGTGGAAAAGTTAGTCCTTATATGAAAAAAAAATGTCGACATACACTTGTGTGTAGATTTTATAAATTTGAATAAAGATATTTCAAGGATAATTACCCTATACATAATATGGATAACCTGATGCAAAGTGTTATAAAATCATAAATGTTATCTGCTTTAGATGGTTTTCAAGGTTATAACTAGCATATGGTCAAAGAATCTGAGAGATGCAAGACTGCCTTCACAACACCTTTGGGAATGTATGTATATATGAAGATGCCTTTTGTGTTAATGAATTATAGTGAAATATTTTAGTGAGCTATATATGCTACTTTTATAGAAGTAATTAATAAGTTTATAACTATATATCAAGATTACTTTATTGTGTACTACAAGAATAGAAAGGAACATTTGGGGCATCTAGAGAAAGTGTTCATTAGATGTACGGAGTTTGGAATTTCACTTAATCCTAAGAAGTGTCACTTCAGATTATAAAAAGGATAATTTGTTGGGACATATAGTGTTTAAGGTTGGTGCCAAGATTGATTTTGAGAGAGTAGAATCCATTGACAAAGTGCCTATCCCTTAATCAAAGAAATGAATTGAGTCATTCTTTGGACAAATTAACTTTATCAGGAGGTTTATGTCTAACTTTTCATAGATTAATTTTCCTATTACATCCTTTTTGAAGAAAGACCAAACCATCAAGTCAGATGATAAATCCATGCAAGCATTTGATGACATCAAAGGAGACTTGAAGTCTATCCCTATCTTGGCTAGTCCTGATTATACAAAATCATTCTAGATATTCTTTTTTACATCACATAATACATAGTTATTTTATTTTTACAAAAGAATGATGGAAATCATGAGCAACCCATATATTTATTTATTAAAGCTATGAAAATTTATTAATTGAATTACACCATTATGGAAAAAAAGATTTTGCTCTCTTAAAGAATATTAAAATTCTCATACCTTATATTCTGAGTTCTAATATTATTGCATACATCCCACATACAATGGTGAAGGACATCTTGAATCAAATTGAAGCATATAGCAAGAGATGTAGGTGGGTCACAAACTTATAAAAGTATGACATGGATATTCAAACCACCAATTTGGTGAGAGGGATGGGTCTAGCCAAGCTTATGGCGGAGACCAATTTGTAAGATGTTGAGATAAACATTAATGTTGTTAATATTGATGATTCTTTGAATATAATTAACATATATTCATGGTATAAATACATTGTTTATTACTTTAAAAAAATTAATTGTCCCCTTGATTTGGATAATAACCAAAGGAATTATCTTAAACCTTTTTGCCATAAATATATATTGACTGAAAACTAATTAACATGGAATAATATGGAATAGGTTATCCTAAGACACCTGGGAGAAAAACGAACTGTTGATTTGATTGAAGACTTTTATATTGGAGTATGTTTTGTTCACATTGAACCTAAAGTCAAAGATAATAAAATTATAAGAGTTGGGTATTGGTGATCATCAATATTTAAAGATGTTGCTCAAAAAGTTAGAAAATGCAAGAAATGTCAATGCTTTGATGGGAGGTAGAAAGCTTATGGTTATCTTACCTTGTAGCCTATAATGATTGAAGACCCATTTAGACAATGGGAAATGGATTTTGTTGGGGAAATCACTAATTCATCAAGAACTAGACATAGATGTGTATTGGTTTCAATTGATTAATTCATGAAATGGGTTAAGTCAGTCCTTACAAAGAAGGATACATGACAGGTGATTATGGAATTTTTGTTAAATAAAATTATTTGTAGATTTGGTTTGCCTATTAAGATAATTATTGATAATGCCATGAGTTTCAAATTTAAACCTTTGGTGGCATCATGCAAAGAGTAAGGGATATAATTAGCTTATGCTTCTAATTGCAACCCTTAGGTAACGGGGCAAGTAGAATATTATAATAAGAACTTGTTCAAAATGATTAGATGAACATTAGAAGTAAACAAGAAGTGGGGTGAATAACTAAAGTTTGCCTTTTGGGCTATTAGGATCACACCTAAGTGATATATAGGTAGAATCCCTTTTGACCTTGTCTATGGAGCTCAAATTATTTTGCCTATAAATGTATAACTTATAACCTATGATTTTATCTAATATTAATAATAAAATGAGAAAATTAACCATTATGAAAGTATAATGAATCAAATTATTGACCTTGATGAAACTAGAATATAATCTCATGAAATACACCTCATATACAAGGAAAGACTTAAAATAATATTTGATAGAAAGGTTACTCAAATAAATTTTCATGTAGGTGATCTAATTTTACTTTATGATAGCTGGCATGAGGAGAAAGATAAGTATGGCAAGTTTAACACCTTGTGGATGGGCCCTTATCCCACTGATTCTAATATTGGGGAACACACTTTCTTCTTAATAAACTTAGATGGTGAGATAATGAAGCTAAAAATTAATGGAGGATATCTAAAAAACATCCTTGACTATGTTTATGATTATGTAAAATAATGTATAGTGTATAGTTTTATTATTTCATTATTTTATTTACCCTTTGTGTTGAACCTCTATTTGTATAGTTTTTTTTGTTGTTTTTGGGTAATGTGTTTATTATCAAATCCTCTTGATCTATTTTTGTTGGTATTCCTCTATTTAATTGAATCTCCATGGGCGTTTTCTTAGAATTTGCTAAAGTTTTGACTATGTGGTCCAAAGGATTGGCACCTAGTCTTATTTTATGGGGTTCTTTGTATACCCATAGGGTTGTATATCCTTGAGTGAGAGCCAGTGTGAATGCCAAAAATTAAACTGAGAGATTTGTTCCCTTTTCCAAAATATTAGTACACGAACATCTAACTATTACCTCCTATTTGCAATTATTCACCTGAGTTCAAAATCCATCTTTTACCTTCATAAAATCTTGTGTAATATTGGTTTCAACTAATTCTTAATGTTTTAATGTTTTAATGATATTGAAGAGTCTTTGATAAAAATCAAGCCAGGAATATTGATAATGTTGAGTATGATGTTTTCCATATTTAAAAAGGCTTTGAAGTGGCAGAATTATCAAGGTTGATTTTAAGGTTTAAATATTAAAAATTAGAGTTGGGTTGAAAAGTTTTGCATGAATAAATGGAAGAAAAACAAATTCAAAAAATTCAAAAGTTTAACTTTTCATATTTTGAAGTTTTTTGAAAAAATCTTAAGATTGTTGGAAAATGCTTTATTTTGATCTTTTTGGTCAGTCTTTTAATTCAAAATTTTTGTTTGGAAATTTTTAAGTTTGAATATTTGGAATTTTAATTCAAAAGTTCTCAAGTTTAATTTTTTAATAATTTTTCAAGTCAAACTTTTTTTTTGGAACTTTTGTTCAAAAATTTTATTAAAAACTTTTGTTAGGAAGTTTTGGTCAAACTTTGTGGGTAGACGTTTGGTTGAACATTTTATTAAGAATGTTTCGTCAGATATTTTGGTCTGAGTTTACTTTGCTTCAAAGGATTTGGTTGTCAAATTTTTTTTGTGGATTTTTATGTTAAACTTTTTATTCATATGCTTTGTTCTCAGAGCCTTTGATTCAAACTAATGTTCACCACCTGCATGTCAATATGAAGTCAAAAGAAAATCAAAGTTTCAAGGGAAATCAAAGGTCAATGTGGAAAAATAAGTAAGTCCACGTAAGCATTCAAGAGGCCATGTTAGTATTTATTCTCATTCCAAAATGTATGCCTTGTCCAAGTGGAAGTTAAGTTAGTAAAAAGTTCAAAAATTTGGCTTTGAAGTATAATAAAGCCACGCTATTGATACAATCTAAGTGGAGGGTCAAATGATAAAGCTAAACTTTTAAAAGGGTAAAATAATACATTTAAGGATTATAAATTTTCAATCAACCCTAAAAATATCAAAGGAAAAAAATGTGTAAGGCACAGAAAAGTTTAGCATTAAGGCAAAAAGGTAAAACAAAGCTAAGTATTGCCATTTTAAATCATTTTCTTGTATTGAATACCTTCTTGGAGGAAAAGTATCTTGTAGGTTTTATGAGGCTATGTTCGGCCATAATAGGCATATTTTCCAAATGATGACGGATCCTTATTTATTTCTATCATAGCTATAATATTCTTGTAAAATCATTACAAGGCAAGGGGTGTTCATTGGCCTGCACAAGGAGAAGGTTAGTTTTACAAAAGTTTCCATCTATGTAAATGATTAGTTAAAGGCATGGACACATGGTTACACATAAATACAAGGAGTTTGATTGTCTCCCAAGGGAATATTCTCCCTCAAGCCTAAGTGCAATACATTTCTAGCCAAAATGATCAAGGGTTTGTTTTAAATATTCATCATTATAAGGATAGGCTATTACCAAAATGATTTTATTTAAAGGCATGATCAAGGGCATCTTCTAGATGTAGCATATTCCTATAATAATTTCTATGAAAGAGTTGTATACAAATAGGGCTTCTCCTCTTTTCAAACGTTGTTGTTGGTTTTTGTTCTTTCTATGTCTTAGGCTCTTTTAAAATTTTGGATCCTTGTTGTGTGTGTCTTATCTCTCTTGTTAAGGTGGTTACAACTATACAACCACTAGCAAGCTTTGATAGTATTATATATGTCTCCCTTGTTTAAAGAGTAAACTCATGATATTTTTCCCCTTGATCAGATTAGAAGCAATGATGTATGTAAGATTTGATTTCAAGTTAATGGAAAATAGGTGTGATTTTTTGTTGTATTTTATGAATGAAATATAGTGAAATATTCTTCATGTTATGATTATTAGGTATTTAATTTTATGCTTATCAATGGTGGTAGTTGTTCTGAGCATAGATCTAATTTGTAAATTCATATATACATTGTGATTTGGATATATGTTGTTGATAAGATTTTAAGGGTACCTTGGGTTTATGGATTTTATAGGAGAAGGTATTTTAAATTGTACTTTCATTGTATGCTTTGGAGTCTCAAAAATCATTTGAGTATTTTCATTATGTTGGCACCAATGGATGTAACTCATTTTTATTAGTTAATTTAGTTTGTATTTCACTCTTTCAACATCTTTGTAAATAAATGATATCATTACCTATTGAAGGAGAGCTTGTTTGAAAAATCATACCACTCTTTATGTTTACCTAACTCATCCTACTTTGTCCTACTCTACAAATAATGTATCCTATTTCATATTCTAAGTGTTATTTACCTATAGATGCACAAATATTGCATATCTAAAATGTATATGGTTTTTGTGTTTTAAATCCCAACATTGTAGTATTCAATTTGGACCTTTAATGTTATAAATATCTTTATAAATGAAGGTTTCAATCAATTTTACATCTAT
>JARHVA010006545.1:95000-127500 GCA_037957365.1 Torreya grandis
ATAGAATGGCCCTGACAAAATTATTAATATATTATATTTTATAATATATTATAATATTACATAAAATTATATAATAAACTATTATAAATATTTTAATAAAAATTGTACTCAATATTTTAGTCTTTTATTATTATATATTAAAAACAAAACAATCGATGGCAGTCAAATCCATTTTTCAATCACGAAAAATGTAATATCAAATAATTGTTGATTGAGTGAGACATAAATATAATGTGTAATTCCCATAACCATTCCATTAACACATGATAGGAAATTAATGCACCTATTTAGAAAATAATAACACCAACTTATATTATTGTATTAACACATAATATAGCAAAGGGTAGGTAACACATTTCAATTCTTATGGTGCTAGTTTGAATTAGCATTATTTGATTAATCTCATGAAATTACTACTAATTTTGAATCACATACAGAAACACAACCTCCATTAGATGAGATGGAGGGTGAGGTCTTTGATTAATGTTATTTCTAATCTTCACATTGAGATAAGAATGGGTCCATGGCATAGTGGTAAGTTTGGAAAACATGTTGGAGTTTATCGACAACAACACATGATGTTTAATTTAGGGATCTATATTCTCATCTATGAATCAACAAAAATACATTTTTATTACAAATCAATAATTATTTATTATAATAGAGGCTTGAAAATGGTTTGGGTGCTTATGGAGCACATGCTCATAATTATTTATAATTTTAATTCTGACAAGGAGGAAAAGAATTGAGGTAGACTAAATTTTTGTGTTGTTTTAATAAATTATTGTGATACAATTAGTTTGGCCAATATTTATAAGGATCATAGTTGGGAATTATTTTCATTTCATGCCTTCATATACAAAAATAAAAAGGTTCCATTAGTGATAGTGGAGGAAATGACCTATCATGTTTGCAGAGAATGTGGTCGGCTTTTACTTGCCATTAAGGTGATAAAAACTACAATGGAAGCCATCATATATCAGTTAGGATGGTATGCGGTGCTATAAATATTGAAAAATGTAGACAAGGTTAATATATATGTGGATTAAAAACTTTACAATAGTTTGAGGTTGAGCTACGATGCTCTGTCTAGGTACTACTCATATTAAAGAAGATGCAATAATAAGGAGTTTGTTGTTACTCATTTTAATCACAATGTGTTTATATTGTAAGTATTTTTTTTATACATTTAGACTTAAAATAATTAAAACCCCCTGTAATCAAGATAATATTTTATGAAGCATTATATTTTATTTTAAATAAGGTGCAAGTAATGCTAAAAGATACATATATTTGATTTTTGTGATGTTTTTTTTGTAATTTTTTTTCATTTGTGGACTATGTACCCCTTTTATGTGTACAATGTGGGCATCCTATAATAACTGATAATTAAACCTATCAAATCTCCTTCATAGGTTGGAATGATCACCGGTTGACCAAATTTCCTTACAACCATAAAGAGATTTATGGTTACTAATTTATATATTTCTTATTTTTATGATTGTAATAATATTTATATAAAAAATTTGGTTGGTCGAAACCACATAGAGATTTAAGGTTAATAATTTCTTTATTTCTTATTATTTATGATTGAAATAATATTAATATATAACTGAAGAATCTAAATTTTACATCACAAGGTAGGATATAGCTATCAAAAATCGATGTTGATAGAGTAAAAGCATGGCAAGTGTGTTTTTTCAGAAGATTTTTGTGTTTTCCTTTAAAATCATGGCAATATTTGGATTTTTCAAGGTATTTTTTGTATGTTTTTGACTAATGAATATAGCATACATTCATGTGCACACAAGAAGAGGCAAGGTCCTACTTTTTCAAAGTGCATGCAAGGTGACTTTTAGCCTCTTCTCTGATGGTGAAGCCCATATTTGATGGTCATCCATGACTATAATACAATAAATATTATTGATCCCTAATGATTTATTCTCATCATTTGTGAAAAATTATATATATTTAATAAGATACTACTAAAACCTCTCACAATAATAATGTAACGAAAGAGAAAGTGGCACTTTTGCCTTTATGAACATATATAATAGATTGAACAAAATCATGTTATAAATTCTAAAAATACTATCAACATGCACCTAACTCTAAAAAATAACCTAATTAGTGTACAAAAATTAACAACTTTGTATATTTTAATAAATGTTAATTATATCACTTTCTTAATAGAAAATGTAGCAAAACTATTTTGAAGTATGAGGTGGGCATATGATTTTTTCTATGTAAAAAAAATTCTTTGACCAGTTTATGATATAAATTATAATATTGACCAACTTAGGGGGGATGTAGATAAAAATTTAATGACACATTAAATGGGATAAAATGTGATGAAATTATGGTGAAATAAAAATTAAATGAAATTATAGTGAAGTTTAAATAGATAATGAATTAATTTAAATGATGATAGAACATAGTAGAAAATAAAATTATAGTAAATAATTGTGAGGGAATTGAAAATAGAAGCTTAAGATATTTCAAATTGACGAAAATGATAATGGTAAATCTATTAATGAAACCAACTTATATGCCATTTGATAGCTCTTAGGAAAAATTAAAAGGCAAAAATTGTAGTAACTTTACTCGGCAATCAAAATTTTATCCATTTTTTGTGTAAATGGATATGAATGCTTGATTATATAATAAATGAAATGTAACATAGGTAAGGAAAACTATCTCAAAGTATTCCTTGTTGGGTGTCCTCAAGCTTAGCGTATGAGTAATTGAAGTATTTTTACAACGAAGGTTGTTAATTTGGTGGTTTTTTTATTCCACCGAATTTGGAACTCTATTTGGAAAAATTTAAGCTCTAGGAGAGTTCACTATGGAAAATTTGATATTTGAATTAATTTTGATATATTTCTAGTGTTTTCTTATTGGTAGAAAAGGTAATTCATCATTTTTGTTGAATTTTTAGAATGAAGATGACAAGATAGAAATTCAAAATTGTTTGTTATACTATAATGTTTATTTTTTGATGGTAAAAAATGAAAAGTTAGATAGGTTTACATTTTACTCTTAAATCTGAGTAAATTTTGGATTTTTTTAGTGTTGAAATGTTGTATTTAATCTCTCCAATTGGAATTTGTCTATAATACCACTATATTTTCATTGAAAACACATGATTAATTTTTTACATATATGTCCTGTGTGTGTAGATTCAGACCAATTTTTCATTTGTGCCTTCTTTTAATCTTGTGGAGGATAAACTATATTTTAATAAACAAATGAAATCATATGTATTTTTATTTTTAGTTTCTATTTTTTATGAATTAGGAGCAATAACATAATTTTGTACTCTTTGTGGGTGAATAACTTGAGGCCCATAGAAATAAAAAACATGTGGAGCAAGGAAGATGGTAAGGTGAAATGATTATCAAAAATTTCAATCATATCTAGGTTTTTAATCCATCCCCATTTTTTTAACAAGATTGATAATGTGTTTGATCAGTCAGTTAACCACCTCTTAGTTCTCTTCTTACATAAATTTGGAAACAATGTGTTGAAACATTATAACAAATTCCATTGAAAGGTATTGAACTCCATTATTTTGAGTTGTGAGATTTAGAACCTCCATATTCTTTAATACAATGAATATTTTCAGGTTTGATAAAATAGGTGTCCCAAATTCACTCGTTAATAAAGGCTACGTAATATTATTAAGATAATGGATGTCTATACCATGTTCTAGTGATCTTATTTTGGAAAAGGTTGGTAGTATGTTGGCAAAGGTTAATTGATCTACAACATGAATATGCATTAGATATAAAGACATAAAAGTGTTGTGTGGATAAAGAATGCACTCTATTATCAAGTGGGATTACCTGTGTAGTGTGTTGAAGTTGTCATCCAAAAATCCATGAGACATTTACAATAAAGGAGTGTGTAACATTTGGGCAAAAAGAGAAGGTAATGCCTATCAACAAGTGTCACAATATTAGTGGCAGAAAAAAAATATGCTTTGTAGTGGGAAGTAGAGAATATCTTAAAATGTGAGATGAATGTAATCATACTTTACCACATATAATGGATCCAATGTAACGATTCATTTTAAACATTATATTTTCATTTTTTAATTGAAGATTTATATTATTGTTTTATTAGATAACATATATAATGTGGCATGTCCTAGTGTTTTTATGTTTTTTGTGTTCACATGACTATTCTAAATACTCAAAAATTATCCATATTCAGACCTTACTTTATTTATGTTCCCTAAAGTTTATATAACTCAAATATCAAGACTAGTAGTAGGATCATGCTAATTTTATCCCATTTGGCCTTCACAATTCAAAGGTCTAAATATTTTGAGCATAAATATCACTACATGTGTCTCAATCATGTTCGCTCATAGCCCCAAATCATACAAATCAAGTTCAAATGTCTATGAACTTTTATGCATGATATATATCCATGTGTCTTCATGTTATTATCTCATATCCCCAAATCATATAAAACATGTTCAAAGTCATAAATAATTTGAGCCCTGAGATCTCTCCACATAGCCCAGTCTTACTAAATCACATCACCATAGCACATAAATAAATATAAAAGGTCTAAATACTTAGAGTCTCAAATTCACTCTATGTGGTTCAATCATGTTAAATCATAGCCCTGAAACATATAAATAAATTTAAAATATCTAAAGACTTTGATCCCTAATACCACTCCACATGGATCTATCATGTTAACTAGATACCCTAGAGCATATAAATTAAGTTCAAAGGTTTAAAGAATTTTAGCCCCTATATCATTCCACATGGCCCAATCCTATTAACTCATAGCCTTAGAACATATAAAGTAAGTTCAAAGGTCTAAATGATCTAATTCCCAAGATCATTCCATATGTCTCAATCATGTTAGCTTATAGCCCTTGAGTATATAAATCAAGTTTAAAGGCTTAAAAACCAAAGGTAAACCCAAAATGGAAATGTTTCATGATTAAGGAGATGAATGGCTATATTACACATAAATTAGTTTAAAATCTAAGTAGAGGGATGTAATTTAAATATCAACACTTATATCAAATACGTGACTCAACACATAAATTGATGAAAAGTTTCTATTTGGCAAACTAAAATCACCATAGCTGATTGGAAAATTTAAATCTAAATAGGAAAAATATCAAACCCTATTATTCACATTGATATCACAAAAAATTCAAATTCAATGTGTAGTGTTTTTAAATTTGTTTTAAATCCAAGTAAAGACAAGTCACTTCCCCATTAATACACAAGTTGAACATTACAATTCTTACCTCCCAAGGAATTAAAAACCCTAAATTTGTTAATATATCTAAAAGAGCATTCAAATAGTTTATAAAAGAGATAGATAGTCCTAGATTGATGAAATGACTTCAATACCATTAGATTTCTAGGACCCTTCTACATAATCCTTTCTTGAGAGTATCAAGTACCTAGTCACTAAATTTGACTAAAAAGCTTTGGACTTAAAATTCCCCAACTATTCAACAATCTAGAATGTAATAGATTTGATAGTACTGTAAGAATTTTAATCCCATCTATCCTAGGATGAGAAGAAATACACTGATGACTTACTTATGATTAATAATATGTGACTCCATAATGTGGCATCAAAACCAAAGGTAATGCCATGCGTATTCTTACTTTGTTACTTATTTTTTAATGGCACTTACACTATGGATTGTTCACATCTTAGGAAATAAAAGAATTAAATTACATATGTTTTAGGTCTATAATTTTAAAAAAACCTTAGGATTATAGCGCCTAAAGTCACCTATAATCAGGGTTTCACCAATTTATTGATGGAACATAACTTTATGGATAGGAAATTAAAATAATGGTTAGTGGAAGGAGATGGGTTGAATCCCAAGGGAGGCAATTTTCCAACTGTATAATCAATTTTAAGTATATTATTAGGGTAATTATGTCTCTTATGAATATGTGGTATATCTTCGCCAACATCACTTATGTGTAAGTGTAATGGGTCCCATTATTGGACATTATTCTGACCTCAAATAAAATTATGGTCCTAGGGTAGATTATTGGTATAAGATTAAAGGTACAAATATTCAGACATGATCAAATCTTGGCTAACATTTATTTTTACATGATGTCCTATCTATTCAATAAAGTAATTGGGATATTCCATAAACCTCATGTGAAACTATGGGAGCTAACCATTGAGCACTTGATAATAGAATCTATGAGGAATATTATTTTATTTTTGTTTATAGATTCATAAATGAGATTACTAACATTTCTAAGGATATTTATCATCAAATCTATCAATATATTTGTGTCACTCATATGTACAAGATATCTAAGAATTTCAGAGGACCATCTCCAAAGTGGGAAACTATTGGTACTATCAAGACTATACCATCATCATAATTAAGGTAACAAGAGTGCCACCTTTGTTTCTTCCTTTCCATGTCATAGAAAAGTTAGTAGAAAAAGAGATTTCATACCAATTTTATAATATTATAGAGGAAGAGGTCAACCTCAAACACCATTTTTATTAACAAAATACCCCATTAAGCATTGGGTAGATTAATTTTGTAGTAAAGGCACACCTCAATAAATTAGGGAAGGTCATAAATCATTACAATTTAATTATGGCTTAGTTTAGAGAATGGGAGCCAAAGGGAAAAGTTGGGAGATATATTCATTTCCTAAGGGAGATAAAAGGGGTGACTATCACATATTGCCACCAAAAATATGAGCATTATCCTATCTTTTTAAATGCATTAGATGATTCTAATGTCTAGACTCACATGGGGGAAAATCAAATTTCAATGATCATTACCTAGGGCATCTAATATGACCTAGAAATCACAAAAGAGAAGGAAAAGTTTATGATAAGGAAGGAATAAAGAGTATGGAGGTGTCAATGGCATCTACCTTGTCCACAATACACATCATAATAGTCCCATATTACATCTTCCAAAAAATAAGAGAATGATCTACTAGAGGGAGAGCCTTAATGAAAGGGAGGAAAATACCCAAATTAGGAATGATATTATAAAAGGCCTTCATGGTCCTCACCTAGGTTCCACTCAAATAGTTGATTCTAATTTTGAAATGACCACTAAAATTGAAAGGACTTCACATCTTCCATAAAGACAAAAACCATATTTTCTTTTCCACTCTTGCCTCCACTTACTAAATTATATATTTAAGTCTCATTTATTTTCTACAAACTTCCTTCTCATCTCTTACATATACTCTTCCTTCCAATCAAACACCTAAAATTATTCCATTTCCATCCATCATCACTAGTGAGGAGACATATCCTAAATTACTCCCTACTATACTAATCTCTTCTCCATTGACTCTTTCCTCCACCATTGTTATTCTAATTTACTTCCATTTATCATCACCTATAGTGAGAGTTCCTAATAGTTATAGTGGAATATTAGAATAATAAATGAGACAAGATTCAAATAGGATCCATGGAAGAGAAATCTATCCATGATTAACTTCAATCAACTTGTCTATCTTATGGAGTGAATCTGATTGATCTTCAAGAATAAAAAATTAACCTATTGATTCATCAAATTCAATATAGATACTATTATAGAATTATTGAAACTAATGGAATTAATATCAAACAATATTTACCTTTATCCTCAACTACCTTCTAGTTAATATTTCACAAAAAGAACACAAGGCATTAAGATATATAAAAATCAACCCTACAGTTCTCATATCTACTCTTAAGGATTTAATTGAGTTTCATGCATACACAAAATAATCTAAAGATAGTAATAAAAATAAAATATCATACCTTCATAGAAAACTAATTAACCTAAATTTGATTCCACTAATACAAGAAAACAAAAGCCACAGAAATTAACAACAAACCTTAATTTATCCCTTAAAAAAACATTTTTTTTTTAAACACCAAGATTCAAGGTAAAGTAACACCTATAACTAACATGAAAGAAGCATAAAATCAAGTGTGTAAAGCAATCAAAAATCATCTATAATTAAACATGCTCAGTCATCATAAATTAACAAAAATAAAGCCTTATATAATACATATAGAATTCTAACAAGATCAAATAATTAATGTAGTGATTCACATTTTCCCAAATAGGGCAGTGGATAAAAATAGAAAAATACAATGCTTTTAGTGGCATAAAAACCACAAGTAAACCAACATATCCAACAATGTAAAATATACATACTTGCATAAATGTGAATGGATTAAGAAACCATGTTTCACTTTTATAGAATTTAAATAATAAAGAGAATGAAACATTTCAACAATAATTTCACAAGATAGGTTTGAAACCCCAAACATACTTAGGCATAAATTAATATAAAATTTAGCAATAAAAAAAAATATGCTCACATAGTTAAGCATATGAATAAAAATAAAATTGGCAAAAGATTCAAATAAGCCATATTATTATTATTCACTAAACCAAATGAGAATAGAAAAAATCAATATAAACATTCAATTTAATCCAAAGACTATAAAATCATATAAATCACCACATAAAACTACCCAAAAAGTTAACCATGCTTGCGAATGGATACATAACTAATAATGTAGTTCCAATGTGAATTTCATCGACTTCCCATTGTACCTATACTGTAATGGCCACATTAAAAAAAAATCATTACAGTCAAATAATCAAAACAAATGAAACATACTTGATATTCAACCAAATAAATTATAAATATTCATGACCTTATTCCTTTCCACCTATCTTTCTCTTTTTATTTTCCTCTCTAAACTCTCATTAACTCACATGGCTACCTCAAAAGATCACCAGTAGTTGAATTTTTACCAATAAGGTATGAGAATATGGTTGATAAAATAAAATCCATTATCTTGACAACTACAACTAGTCCTAAATAAAATGTAAATCTAGCAATGGCCATTAAGTTTGAAACCATCTCAACCCAACCTAAGGTTTCTGTAGAAATATATGATAGCATTCAACTAGTGTTTTATAAAAATGAGCTCAAAAAAAATAAAATGGTCCATAAAAAAGTCCACAAAGATACTTTATAGACATCCTTGGGAATTGTCAATTATGACCTAATCTCCAACTAATATATAACACTATCAAATGCAAATGATCAAACTATTAATCACCCCATGACCTAGTCATGTTCCTTTTTAAATGATCAAATCCCCAAGCTAAACAAAAATGTTGGACACCCAAACATGCCAACCAAAACACTTCAGTAAATGAATAACCCACTAATAAATCAACATAACTATTTAGTAATGGTAAAGACATAGAAAATGAGGAAACAAAATAATAATAATGTGATCAACCAAGAATGAAGTACAGATAAGACAAAAGAGGTAAACATAAATAACACATCGGGATTACATAGTCAAAGAATTAGCATTAAATGAATTTATCTTGAAGAGAATTAAGAAATTAAAAGTCAAATCAACATAAGAAGACTAATCTCATAATTAACAAGGCTCATAAAATGATCATATAATTTCAGTGTTACCCTCATATCTGTTATTGTTAGAGTTCATAACCAATGTAGCTCATTTTTTATTATACCTAAAACCACCAAGATGATACATCAGTATTATATGAGTGGGGTACTAATATCAAACACGATAAGTCAATTATGGACATAACCCATCCCATATAAAAATTTAAAATGACTTAAATTAAATTCTAATAAGATAATATAAATGTCCAATACACATCATGATCAACATCACAACATCTCAATGCATATTATAACTAATGTCTATGATATCAATACATAAATTATAAAATCAATAATAAAAATAGTAATAAACCATTAATCATGCTAAGAACATCTAACTAATTAAAAAAAATTCCATAAGGAGAAAATGATGCATCACAAAATAGGGGTCATGACATCCTCCCCCTCTTAAAGAGGATCCATATTAGTGACTAAACATAACCAAGGGTAGTTTCCTAAAAAGATGCGCATCTTCACAAGTAGAATTATTTTTAGCGAACAGATCCCATTGGACCCAAATTCATTAAATATATTTATTTCAAATATAAAACTCTGATGGTCTAAGGATTTTATAGGTTCTAATTGAATTTATTCCTCTTTTGAAACTTAAAGATTTTTTAAGTACAAAACATGACAAGGATTGGGTTCATATTTTATAAATAAATCAACATAAAAACATTATGAATTATTGATAGAGAAGGATGAAGGGCTAATAAAAATACAAAAAAAATTATTCTTTCCATAATAGCATAAGGTCTAACAAAATGAGGGGCTAATTGAGAATTTTTCCCAAACATGACATAGTGTTTTTTATGTCTAACATGGAAAATATTTTTCACTCCAACATTAAACTTAGGAGGAGTTCTCTTTAAATTAAATTAAATCTTTTATTTATCTAAAATAGTTTTAGATATAGTGAATGAATGAAATTTAGTTATCATACTCTTAAAAATATCAGGGCTAGTAGTGGCTCTATTTTCTAGGATATCTCATCAAAGAGGATTTATGCATTTGCACCCATACAAGTATTCAAATGGATCTATTTTAATCCCATAAAGATAGTCATTGTTATATTTAAACACTACTAATTGAAAAAAATATTCTCACCTGATTTGTTGATCCATTACATCAAATTCTAACTTATCCTTGACCACTTCATTGATTAATTTAATCTAACAATCTATTTGTAGGTGGTATGAGTAAATGAAGTCTAATTGAGTTGTTAATTATAAAGACCATAATTTGTTCAAGCAATCATAAGTACTACGTCTTTTGTTTATCTTTCATAGTAAGGTTTTAGTGATGAAAGTAGCTCTCATTCATGTGGTTATTTTGGGTCTTTTAACCTTTATTATAAATCACTTTCCCTATTTATTACACCCTTAATGTTCCTAAGTCATCCCATTTCAGTCATAGGGGATCCTAGACTATTCTTCCTCATTTTTTCTCTATTTTGGGGCCTTAGGGTACTATCACCCTTATCTAGATCATATCATCTTTGGGGCTAGTGTCCACTTTTGGTTCTTGTGTCCAACAGTAATTTTATTTCATGTTTTGGATCCTAGCCCTCCTTTGAGACTTATTTTATGTTTGTATCCATTTTTTCATCTTACCATCCAAAAAAAAAGGGTCTTATATTTGAATAATTTTTACATATATATATAAAGCCTCAAAAGTCGCTTTACATCTATCACTTAGTATCTTAGCACACAATTACATAAAATCATTTAATAATACAACTTACCATATATTGCATATTATTTAACTATCACATCTATACTTGCATGCTTGATAAAAAAAGGGCCTAAGAAAAAATCATTCTAGTATACCATTCATATTTATTATGCATGTTCTCTAAGAGATAATTATACAAAATATAATACCCCTAACATTAGGGTTCATTTAGGCAGTGTCTAGGATAATAGGCATTCTATCCTACACATTCATAATAACTCACTACCCATTTTTTCCCTTTCTTTTAGATTTGATTTGGCTATTGTTTCATGTGTGAAGGTGTTCAATAGTTGTTTGAAATATATCCACAAAAAATGTGGGATAGATGAACTTATAGAAATCACCAAATCACCTATAGGTATCTAAAACCTTCCCACATTATCTCTAAAAAATTTAGGTAGCTCTTCTACAAATGCAAACTATCACCATTCACACTACTATCCTGATAAGGGTGTTATTATTTGAAGACTATTTTCAACTACATCATCATAAAAAAATATGCCTAACTAATCTTCAATACTGTCCCCACATCTTGAATTATATAATCACCTATTTTTATCTAGATAAGTACACTTTATCATTGACTTTAATATTTTAGGAAAAACTACCTAGATTAAGTATTTATTGTATTTAGTTAAAGTTATTACTATACTTGTCCCTTTCATAACCTAGTATTTCCACCTACTACATTCTAAATAATTATAACATTTGGTGAACCTGACTTACTTTAGATGTTACTTAAACCCTTAGTTTATCCTAGGGTTTAACTTTTTTGTGCACTAGATTAGGGTCTATAAACTTATGTTTTATATTAATTTTTTTAGGACATAACTAATATAAATAAATAAGGTATTAGGGTTTCATTAATTTAATACAATTAATTTTTTTATAATAAACCCTCATAGAGCCTTAGATCCAAATACTAGGTACCTATACATCCAAACTCTAGCCTTTCATGTTTTCCAATCATATTATGATTTTGTTTCTATAGACTATGCTGAATATTTCCCATATTTGTATATACCTATGTTATATTACATTATACCTATTATATGTTTATTATTCATTGTGTAAATTATCTTCTTTTTTAAGTTGCAAATTACTTCCAACAAGTCTCTTGCTCATCACCTTATTGATGAATTTATAATATTTTCTCAAAATTATAAGAATGAATGGACAAATTTTAAATATTTAATAATAGAAATTGAAAATGATTTTATTTATAATGATGATGAATATTTTAATAATGATTTATATCATGATTACTATGAGCATGAAAATGAAGGTGTTGATGAGGATAGATTATATCCATATTATTTTCTTTCCTCTCCCTCTTCTCCTACCTCTCAAAATCAAACAACTAATACAATTCCAAATGTACCTCTTGTTGGTAATTCTTTTTTCTAATGTGACCCTAGTTTTTAAAACATTTTTAATACCTCCTTATTCAAATTAAAATAATATAAGTGTAATATATTAAATCTACCTTTACAAGATTCAATAAATATAGAAAATATCAATGCATCTTCTTTACCCTTCTCAATTAACTTATATGAAGCACGAACAAATTATTTTACACATTTTACCAATGAACAAACTAAAGTAATTGAAATAATTTTATCACTTTATTTTAAATTCTAAGCTCAATAAAATAATTATTTAAAAAGTGTTAATAAATAACATACCTATAACTCTTTTGCTACATGTCATAATATGTCAAACAAAAATATGAGTGTTACATATTCTATCCTTGACTCCAAGATTGAAAATAATGATAGCACATGCATTCCACAAATCACTAGTGAATATACACATTGCATTGTACATACACATGATTGATATACTACATAGTAGTAAAAATTTAAAGTTTTATTATACTCTCTCTCTCTCTCTCTCTCTCTCTCTCTCTCTCTCTCTCTCTCTCTCTCTCTCTCTCTTACTGAGCATGGAAACAATATATCTTCTTCACTTACTTGTACAAGTGAAATAAATTATGATTTTGATGAAACATGGAATAAAAATGATTATTATGAATTTAGTAAATAAGAAAGTGAGTCTCCTACTTTTGGTTCTCTCCCTAATTCTACCATTCTTCAAATTCAAACTGATTAATTATCAAATACTTGTTCAAAGGCTCAAGAATGCACACACAGTTATTTTTATGTTCATAGTTTACATAATTCATGCTCATATGATAATAATGTATCTTCTAGTCTATTATCATGTGATACTTCTTTGAAAATGAATAAAATAAAAGTTACCAATTAATCTCCCTCAGCCTAACTTACTATATTAGAACCTATTTCTCATTATAACCTCCATGAGGGTCATAGCCCATTTTCATCTCGCTAGGTCCAAGTTATCACTCCTCCAAAGGTTACATAGAGCAAATCAATCCTCCCAAAAAAATGGTCCTTAATGTGGTGTACCAATGGTGAAGATTAATAGCAAGATTTAAGAGTTAAATGATCCCCTTCATAATGATAATATAATTTCACAAGAGGTAATATCCTTGATGCATACTATGGGTGATTTATAAAAATAAGTACACCTTCTCACATTGGATATTAAAGCATACCACTCTTTGGTTGATTCTAATGCCATCCATGAAAATCTTATTTCGCATAGAATTTTGATTACAAAGATGCCACTAAACTTTTAGATACCTATATTATCCTAGTTTTATGGGAATGTGAGCACACACTTTTACTTTCAAGTTTAAGAGAAAGCCATGGCATATGTCACTAATCATTTAACTTTACTACACTTATTTAAAAAGTATTTAGAAGATGATGTATTAAATAAATTTCATCATGTACTCCCTAGTGAATCACTACATACATATGATGAGTTAGATACAATATTTCTCATGCACTACATAAATAATAATGGACCTCAAGTCACATATAAGATGTTACATTAACTATACCAGGGTGAGACATAAATAGTAACTATGTACATTCTAAGATTTAAATCATGTATGCATCAGTTGATTTACTAGATGATATATTTATATGTATAATAGATCTTTCTTAGAAGACTCATTTTTCCTCTTAGGGATAAATAGTTATATCAGACATCTAAATCATTCTAGCATCTTTGTAAGACAACTATGGAATTAGAGAAAGATTTGGGACTAGTTGAAACACATTAATAGGTAAATTTGGATGTATATTTAATAGAATCATAGTCATATAATATGGTAAAGGAACCTAATCCACTTATGATTAAGAAATAATTGAAATAGAAACAACCAATCAAGATACTTAACAAGGGAAAATAATCAATTTATAGAGCATCTACTATCGTCAATAGAGCACATGACACCAATATAGGGGATATATAGTTTTCATATAAAGATATGCCTCATGATATCTTAGTTACATTATTAGATAAGGAGATGATCACACTTCCTTCTAGTCACCACCATCATGTACACCATTTACACTTGATATAGAATAAACCATATTATAATTTTCATAAGATAAATGGAAATTCATATAACAATTATCATGCACTCTGATATGGTATTGACCAGTATGTCAATGGAAGCATTATAACATTTACATAGGGGGAATTAATATCTGAGTGTTTAAAATATCTTAGATAACACTCTTCTGTGACTGAGTTATCCTAGGATGTTGATTTAAAGGAGCCATTGGTTACTTATTGTACGAGACAGTTGGTTTATATGAAATGTACCTATGAGAGATCTTTTGTACCATAGAGTCAACAAAGATGTCACCGTGTTCACAAGCATATACCTACATATAGTAGTACGGTATAAAAATGGAAATTAATTTAATCTACAATTATAGTTCAATGGATTAATATGTTTTCTAGATGTCACATAAATTAAAACATGGTTTAAGAAATGAATAACATATTTTACAAAATTTATAGAAATCAGATCACAATTCAATAATGGATTATGATGTTTTCAATAGATCAAAAAATTATAACATAACTCAACAATTGATTAAGATATTTGGCAAATATCATAGACATCACATCATAGTTCAATAGCCATTCAAGATATTTGGAAAACTCATAGAAATTAGAACACAGTTCAACTAATAATTAAAATAGTTTCCAAAACTCATAGAAATTAGATCACAATTAAATAACCAATTAAGATTTTCACTTGAGATTACAAAAAATATAATATAATTCAACAGTTGATTAAGATATTCTTTATAATATCATAGACATCATAGAACAATTCAAAAACTGATCAAGATAATTTTCATAGATGACAAGGATCAGAGCACATTTTAAATATGATAGCCAATTAGGCTATTTGCTTTAGAGTCTTCACATTTAGCTACTAGCAGTATACCATGATAAGTATTAGTTCTAGAATCTACCTCTACATAGACACATCATGAGCACTATGGTCACTTTTTCACCATGCCATATTGGTTCAGATATTGTTTGTCATAGTTACATAAATAAATTTGATTATTTTAATTTATTAGAAGAAATTATCTCATATAATCATAGTCATGTTATTTTTCTTATTCTTGTTTATTGGAATAATTTATTTCATGTAGTCATTGTTATATGAATAATGATTGTTCTATGAGGGATTTATTTCAATGGTTTTATTCTATTTAATTTTTATTTGTGGTAGTTAATAATAAGTAAAAAAGGGCCTTTATCCCATGGTAAAAAAAATTGATTAGCAAATCAAATAAAAAAATATAAAATAAGTCTTCAGGAGAATAGAATGAGATATGTAGAAAAGACAAAAAATTATGAGGCCAACCAGCCATCTACAAGAGAGAAGACCAAATAACATAATCCTAATAAATTATTTTATGAAAACATAAATTAAAAATAATAATCACATCTTAGATTAGTTCACGAGTTCATTCAAGCAACACCACTATGGAACAACTAAACAATACAAGAAAATGCCATCACTAGAAGCCATGGTCACTAAAACCTAGGATATTCTTCAATCACTAATCCAAGACCTCAATTCAAAATTATTCAGTGAAATTTAAGATCAATAAAAAACCATATCTTATCCAAGCATATAATACTAAAATGAGTTGAGATTATAGCAAACACTCAAAAATCCAAAATACCAATTCCTTAAATGCTAGTTTGGTCAAATGCGAAGATGTATGTGCATTAGGTATTTTACTATTAATTATCTACATTATTCCCAAGAAAGAAGTCTTGCACGTTGTCAATCTTCATTATAATAAAGGAGAAGAGATCAATAGTTAGCTAGGAATTCTAATGGAAAGTTAGTATTATTGTAGTTGTGGGAAAATGAAATATCCTCAAAAAAATAATTATGTTATAAGATATATTTAATTATTTAAATCATCTTAGATAATACAATCTAATATATTATTGATATAAAACATTGATAATGAAGAGAGAATCACCTCCCATAAATAATTCCCTAAAATTATTTTCAATAATGGTTATCAAACCTCTAAAAAGATATAGAGCCTCATTTGAATTGTTTGAATAACATGGAATGTTTAAGGCATACCAAGATAACACTTGTATTATATTATCTATGAACATGCCTCTAGATCCATAAAGACTTGGAATACCTTTAGATGCCCCATAAAAATTTAGCTTGACAAAATTATCACTCAAGGGATTCTAAGATGCCATTAACCTTTTATTGTTTTGAGAAGGGAGATTGAAGTTGTTCATAAAAGTATTCCATTTTAAGAGAATATGATTATCCTATATCTTGATTTTCGAGGCATAAATTTAGCGTTACAAATCTCTTAAAGAAATACCTCAATTTTAAGATTTTATATTTCTTCAAAGAGGGATGTGTTCTTGAAGACTCTATTGTTTCTTTATTTCCATGAGATCTAAAACATTAGACATGGGGTCATACCCCAAAAATTTCTAACTTTATTGCCTCCTTCTATTCAATTAATCAAATGTTCCTAAATATAACATGTTGTTGCCCAATGTCTTATCATTTTATGAAATAACCAAGACCAAATTCTTTAGGACAAATTTTAATGAAGCACAACATGTCTTAGTGTTCCATAATTATTCTTTTAGAATGCATACCATGAGGGCACGCAAAACTAATCATTTGAATTATTTCATAGACAAGTGATTTATTTTTCATGATAAACCATCAATTTACATTAGTGTAAATAAGTATTCGAGATATCCATACCATTTCGACATTCCATATAGGTGTATTAATATATGAGCTTATCTTATTTTAACCTTTTTCATTAAAAAATTATTGGATGGATCTACATTCCATTATAATCCATCGATGTCCTCTAACTTAGTGATGCCATGTATCCCATGAATAAAGTGAAATAAATAACAAGATTAGAGGAATGGTTAGTTTTATAAAGACTTTGGTTTTTTTTGTCTCATCTAAGGGACCCCTACAATCTGTGTTTCAAAATAGCAAATACAAACTATGGTTCCTCATAATTGTAAAATTACTCTTATAAAATATTTAAGGAAGGATTATTATATATAGGACCCATACTAGACAAAGAATCCTTACAGATGTTAACAGTTCTAGCATTTTTATCATCCCAATAGATGGAGTCAAAGATAAGTTCTTTACATTTTCCAAATAAAATATAGACATTAGACACATACATCCAAATCTAAGTAGTAAAAATAAATGCATGATCATCAATGTAATAAATGCACATTATATTCAATAATATGCTCCAAGGTTTTTTTTCATCTTAATAGATTTTCCATAAAAAAAATTCTCCCAAATCTTCATTCATGTTGATCATGTTTATGATACCAACCCTTAATTTTGATTTAGGGAATCAAACCTCTTCAAATTTTATTAAAGTAATATTCTTGGACTCATGACGACAATTGAATAGAAATTTTCTCATTATTTTATTTTATTTGTATTTAACAGTAGTAGGATCTTCCGAGACTAAGAACATGAAAAATTAAATTGCTTAGATAACAAGTTCTATCAATTGTAGTTTTCCTACCTAAGAGGGACATTTTATTTTCCAATTTAAGTTGGTTTGTTCTCGAAGGTAGTGATCATATGATCCCAATGTTACATTTTAGGCTGACCATAAAGAAGGGGATCCCAAGTATTTAGTAGGAGAACTTAGATAAAAACAAAGAATTTTTTAATCTTATTTTACCTATAGAAGGGAGTGAGGAGGAAGAAAATATTATATTTAAAGAGGTTAAACTCTTGACTTGAAACACGTTGATATTAATAAATAATTTTTCTCAACATTATAGCTTCTTGAATGAGATCTAGGTTTCTGAGGATCCTACTATCTACAAACTGACCATGAAAGAAGTTAGCCTTCTTGTTAATGTTGAAACCGCTAATGAGATTTAGTAATTTTTCCTTTGAGAAGTATTAAAATAGAGATTCTTACATGATGATAAAGAGGTAAGGTGAGATAGGATTTCTTTGAAATAGACCTATTAAATCATTGTGAACACCGGCCATAACTCCCTTTACAAGTATTGAGAGCGTAGGATTATAAACAAAATATTTTATCCAATCACACCAAGCCTTTGAGAACCTAAAATTATTAATTATTTCAAAAATAATGTTCCAATTTATCTTTCCTAAGCTTTGATAATATCAAGTTTGATGATCATAGTTTATTCCTTCTTCAACATGGCTCATGAAAAATAACAACACCTTTCAAGATTTGTCAATCTTCAACAAAACCACCATATTGTTCTGAAATAAAAAGAGAAAGGAGAATTTAGATAAAATTATTGAAGGATTTTAAAATGATCTTGTAGATAATGTTACAAAACATATTAGTCTAAAGCTGGATAAAAAATTTAACATTAATTTTTTTCAAATCTTAATAAAAATTGTGGAATTAAAATCTCTAAAACAAATTTCTCAAAAATATCAATTCAGTGATAACTTTGAGAATATATATTTTTTTAAATAATTATGAAGAGAACTCATCAAGCCCACAGGCTTTATAATTGTCCATTCTGAAAAATGTAGTTTGGATTTGTTCCTCCTTAAAAATACTCAATAGATAATCATTACAATTTCCATTAATAATAATCTAAACAATTTAATTTTTTTAAGTTTGTGTAGTAATCTCGTGTTAGGGTTGAAAGCCTAAATAGGGATTAGTCTATGCTGGTAGGGATGCGTGGCGATGGAGACGAACTATGAAGCCGGATGAAAACTCAGGTTATGAAGTGATGATGATCAAGCCAAATTATCAGGTAGGGTCAAAAAAATAGAGAGTTGTACGCAAATTATGATGGCGTCAGGTCATAAGGGAGGAATGCAGAGAACCTTTATGACGTGCTCTCGAAGGGGGATACTACAGAAACTTTTTAGGTAAATGATGTCTGCGATGGTGACAAATCATTAGAGAGGAAGATGAAAGGTGAGGTAAATCCGAAGTGTTTCAGATCTGCTCCTAGTGCGTCAGTGGAGGCAAAAGCCAGGAAACCCACATTTGCTAGGGCTGTAGCTCGGTCAAATCAAACCCAATGGTCGCCACTAGACCCAGCTAAATCCAAACCTTTAGTGTTCTTTGATGAGGAGGAATTCAAGGAGCTATTAGCTCAAGAAGAATACTTTACTACCACAAGAGCAATATGCCACTTCAATAAGGTATGGCTGAGTTTGCCAGATCTACACAAATGAATCTTAGACCGATGGCAACCTTTGACATAAGGTAACCTTAAAATTAGCCCATCTGCCAAATGTATATTTTCTATGGTTTTCGATATCATATAAGACAGGGATGTGTTTTTCTAAGATAGGATTTAGTCATGGAATAAGCGTATGTGTTTAGCTATGGTACTCAACATTCAACCCTCTCATTGAAACATTTAATATCAGATTTATTTGGGTAAGATTACTACATATACCACATCAATTTAATATCAGATTTATTTGGGTAAGATTACAACATATACCACATCAATTTTTGGTTGAATGCATTTTCAAAGTTATAGATAACTTTTTGCCCGAGTTTTTTCTTAAATGGATTTTAAGATGCATAAGCTAAGTCATTCAAGTTTTGTTTGAATGTTTGTGAATATAGATATTTTAAAAGATTTTATTTTTCATATTAATTTGTAAGTTAGTAGTTGATGGTGCATATAACCTCTCGATTATTACGGTTTATTTTTCAGATATCGTAAATAATTTGAAGCATGGTACTTAGTCACACATGTCATAGATTTAAATGCAATAAAGTGAAATCATGGCGAAAGGATGATCTCCATGAACATTTAACTATGAAAGATGATAGTGAAGATGAAAGTGAAGCCCCTGATTCAGATTTGGTAGCAGTTGATGATCAATTGGTTACTGAAACAAGGATAAATCCAAGTCGATAGACATTGCTGAAGAAAGAAAACCTCAAGAATGAGGAGAATTAATTAATTCATCGGTTCATCTAAACGAAGATATAGTAGCTTATGTTCCAATAACAAATTCTAAACCTATCATTGGGTTTGAATTTTTTATTTCCATTTATCCATATTTAGTGGATGGAATGGATTGAATTGTTCTGTGTAGGAAGGATAAAGCGTTTTTAAGCTCTACATCTTTTTTATTGAAGGTTTGTACGAGGTCAAAGTTTGTTTGCTATCTATTTTGATTATCACTAGCAGAAGGTTTCATTTCAAAATTTATTGGAATATTTTTAATTTACATTGTAAAAGAGAACACTTTTCAAAACTGTCATTTTATCATTATTAAAACATAATAATTAAAATAAAATTTATAAATATTTTCTTTTTAAATAATTATTATATTTTTTTTTCTTACATTATATATAATTTAAAAAATTAAAATAAATTGACATAAAAAACTGAAAGACAAATTGTAAACTGAAAATCATAATCAAAGATTCTCTGATGAATAGTGGCACCGATCATATTTAAACCTTGCTTCTTCCTATGAAAAAAATGTTAACAGAAAATCCAAAGCACACAAAATCTAGAGGGTAAATGGAATCTGTAAATCGTCATAAAAAATTTAACGATCGGTGGGGGCATTAATCAAATTTAAACCTTGCACTCCGTTGCCTCTATAATAAGAGAGAATACAATGCTGACAAAAATATTAAAATATTTACTTGTCAAAATCTATTGGACGTTCAGTTTCTATTAGCGTTGAATTCCTGTTGAATTGATGGCATAGTGTTTGAATATTATTTCCAACAATGCATGGCACTATTAAAACTATCTATTACAAAATGAAAATGAATGGGGGTGCATATGAGCTGCTTGAAGGGTAGGTTTTGGGGTCATGAAGAACTTGTCCATTTACAGATAGAAAGGATGGGCTTGGAACATGTAGGAGTAGGATGCAAAAAATCAATCAAAGAGTGAATTATCTACATTATACGCAATGGAAGATAACATAATCTGAAATTCCAGTGGGTGTGCATTGCAAATACAAGAATTGAAACCTTGATGATACGACATTACCTGTCTTAATTTATTTTTCTGAGAAACTTCATCCTCGATGTCAATTTGGTTTTGATCATCTGTATCTTGATGAGGATTCTTCCTCTATTATCACTATTTTATTTTTTCAACCGTAAACTTTCGAGGGTTTGGGCAAATCATAGGAAGTTTGTTATTTATAAAGTCAGCTTCGAGGCAAAGACTTCTTTTTGGTAGGGCCAAGCGTGAGAAGCAGGGCAAATTCTTGTTGTGCATAGTATCGATTTTTTTTTAAAAGACAAGCAAAATATATATATATATATTTATGGTTGATGGATGAAGATCTGGCCGTCTTAACACACTTGATTCCCACTGCATGCACATGAATAGTTTATTAGGATGGTGACACCACTTTCATATAAGGGCTGTATAGGGAAACCCCTCATGCACTATTGCCATACCGTCACGCCAGTGTTTGGGCTATCTACGAGAACCTTACGAATTTAAATAAATTTTGTTGGGAGGGAAATTGGAAATAACTAGTGGAAAGATTTCCAAATAAGACTAAAGGTATATTTCTCAATTAATAACTAAAATAGGGAGATAAAGGTAGATTCTATGATGTTTTGTGATATTGGTCTTTATATTTATTTTTATAGGTATTTTGTATGGATATATTCTAAAATAAGTAAAATTAGGAGATTTTTTTTCAGCTAAAAAATTTTTATTTGTGGGATAAGTTACAAAATCTTTGGTGAACAATATTCTTTGACTTGTTTTATTTATTTAAAAATATGGTATATTTAAATAGTATTTGCCTTGTGCAATATTGATATTTAATTTATTTGTTGTATGTATGATTAATATATTGAATTGATGTTATATTAAATATTTGTCAAATAGATTTTGGATGCTATTAAAATATTTATGGTCAAATTAGCTTAGTTATTTTTTCCAATTATATTATCTTGTCAAACAATTTGTGAAATATTAATTTACACTATTTATCCTTCAACCCTTACAGACATCAACTATTCAAATGTTTATTACATTTAGTAGACAACAGTTTCAATAGTAGTGGATTGTTTGTGAAATATTAATTTACACTATTTATCCTTCAACCCTTACAGACATCAACTATTCAAATGTTTATTACATTTAGTAGACATCAGTTTCAATAGTAGTGGATTGTTTGTGAAATATTAATTTACACTATTTATCCTTCAACCCTTACAGACATCAACTATTCAAATGTTTATTACATTTAGTAGACATCAGTTTCAATAGTAGTGGATTGAATCTCATTTGTATTCAATGAAAGGATTAATTAATTCTACATCTAACACCTCTTTTTTGCTTTAAATTTATCTAATATTTTATATTTTTATAATATTTCGACGAATTTATAGTATATTAGAGTTATTATAAATATACATATATTAAGTATTGTCTTAATCATTTCGATAAACTTCTTTTTATTAGATATAATCCATGTACTACTATTCCATTATGATTAATTAGGAGAGTCAAAAAATGCAACTCATGATCTAGATCATATCTAGTAATCTAAAAATGAGAAGTTAAAAAACTAAACATTTGGTGTATATATATACACTTCAAACCACACAAATCAAATACAAATTCATAACTTAGGATGGATTTACTAATAATCATATTATTTATATATATATATATATATATATATATATATATATATATATATATATATATATATATACAACGTAGTTGTACCACAAGTGCCATGGAACCAAAAAGGGTGTCAAGCCACATTAAAAACTAAATATTTGACAAAGTTTCTATTGACCACATCATATAATTTATCTCACATTTTAATTAGAAATAATATTCATCAAGCCACTTCAAAAACTTTCATGTAGCATAAATGCATAGTTTTTCCACAATATTCACATCAACCATGTGCACAATCATCAAATATGGTAGTTCATTTTATCCACACTTAAAAAACTCCCCATATAATTCATATGATCTATATAAAATAATTTCTATTTTGTAAACATGTGACCAAGGGTATGGTCCTATGTGGATCTCAAACATATCAATTCATGCTATAAAATATATCATATTCATTCCTTCAGGATAGTGAGACTCACACATAACCTTATTGAAGGAAGGATTTGAATATCTCACTAAGATTATAGTGATGTTTTGTTATTATAGACTACTTTTAGCCTAAGGAAATAATGTGAAATCTTGCCAGTTATTTTAATAATATAAAACACACTTATATTACTTAGGTTTCTCATAAAAAATAGTTAAAACTAATGCATCTTAAGACACATTATTTTTTAATACATATTCCAATGCATCCACATGATATATATAGATAAGACTCTAATTTTTAATTTTAAGTTAACTTCAGGGGCAAGGCTTTGATAAGTATCATCATGATCATAGATAGCCTACAATCCCAACTAAAAAATAAATCAGTTAAATGTGTCTCATCTAAATAATGGTATTGGTGTAACATAATTGACTAGTTATAGTTGTTCACATAGATAATGCTTTAAACATAGTATATACATATATCACCCACTATATAGATATGTTAACTAATTCATTGTGGCTAATGTCAAATAGTGATATAATATTTATTAATTCATATTATTGAATCACTCAAAAGCAATTTGGATTACAAAGGAATCACTTTATAATTGATAATTCATAAAAGATATCATTTTTATTTTCATAATCATCTTATAATAATTTATATCATTTGTATATTATGTTCACTATTACCATATAAAAATGATCATAGTTCAAATTTTAAACTATAACCAACATAAACATTTGTAAATCACAACTACCCACATCTTCTATATCCTAAATTCATAATAATAAAGTAATGCCTAAAGGTGAAATGATCATATTAAAAGTTACCTCCTACACTATATATTTCATTCCCTACCCATAGTGGAAATCCAAGAAAATGTTAGATAAAACTTTTGTACATTTTCTTTATATCCTACAAATGCATTGCAATATATATGTTTGGGATAATGTTTCTAGGTTTCTTTTAGCATCAACGTTTTTCTGAGTTGCACATGATCACAATGGTTCTGTTTTATATTACAAAATATGTAAAAGGTTTTGGACCTCGACGAAAATAAAACGACCCAATGATCCAACAGATCTATGTAGTATACGTAAGGAAACTTAATTACGTTAAATTTTGACCAAAACCCAATCAACAATTTGCACATGTTTCAATACCATTAGTTATAGTGAAAAACAAAAGCTTCCACTTGTGTTAATCTGATTAGACATGGCAGGAATGAAGTGGTAATAAATAGTCATGGCTTGGCGCAGGGCTATGCCACTTGCTAATAAAAAACAAAAGGATAGGTATTAATAACTCCATAGATCCCAGCATTATAAAATAAAGTATTAATGTTCCTCTGTAAGATTTATTATTACTACCTCCTTATAGGCAACCATGTGTAATTCTGATAGGACGTAGAAAAGAACTCCATGACCTATAAAAAGCCTCCGCGTGTATTTATTATTTACTACTCTGCATTCATAGTGTCATGTGTCATCATTTTCCTTCTTTTCATTCAGAAAGTTCATGCAAACTTTTAACATTTAAAATGTCTTTAATATTTGTGGGGAGATACGTGGAGTTATCACTTGTGCTTCATATTATTTTTTATGTTCGCACTATTCAAGATAAAGTGATGTTTTTTAACTTGAGAATCGTTGAAATAAATTGACAAAGCATCTATTCCATATAATACCGTAGTTCAGGAATTTTATATAACATCCCAAACGTAATAGATTAAAAAAATTAGCAGTAGACAAATAAAACATGAAATATGTATATATTTTTTCAATCAATTTTATATTTAAAAAAATTAATTAATATTATGTTTGATATAATTATTTATCTCAACTTAATTATATTGTACATAAAATTTAAACATCCTTAATCAATTATAATTTTAAAAAAACAATCCTATGTTATCATTTAAAAAAAACTATCATTAATTACTATAAATAAAAAGTGGTGTAATAATAAAAACATTTAAATGTGAGGTTTAAAATAAAATTATACAAAATTTACCACTTTTTATAAAATCTATTATACAACTAACCACCTGTTTTAAGAGTTAAAAAATAAAGCAATGTTTACACTGTGATTATTATTCTTGATATGTACAAAGTACATATTACGTGCAAATTAATTTGTCTTTTAATAAATAAAGGACAAATCCATCAAAGTTATTTTTTTTAATTGAAAAGAGATTTTTTTTAGTTAAACAATTAATAAAATTTAAATTCCTTTTTAGTTAAATAATTAATAAAATTTAAATTCCTTAATCATCAATTTACTACATCAAAAAATTACGAGTACATATATTATATTTTAATTAAATCATTTAATTTAAATGACGAATAAAAATAATTAATACAATATTAGATTCAAATATTAAATGATATTATAGTTATGCAAAATAACTATTTCAATTAATAAAAAATAAAATATGTAATTAAATTTTCCTTCCAAATGTAATCAATTTAAAATATATAATAAATAGAATCAAAGTTTTTTGCATTAATATATTTAAAATTGTAATTTTATTACAAAGTACAATAAAAATTATCTCAATGTAGACAATAAGTTTACTTTAAATAGCAAAGCTAAAATATTTGAATCAACCAATTTATCAAATAAATATACACTAATTTTTTATAGATAAATATAAAGAAGAGACCCAAAAAATTATTCAAACTTACAATTCAAATTAAAAAATAATTTTTCATAAATCTAAACCAAAAACAAAAACAAAACATGAAAAATAAAGCAATCATATTTTTAACTTCGTTTTTTACATGTACACTGATGTGTATGACATTACTCTATGCATAAGTAGTTTCTTTCAAAATTAAACTTGCTACCTAAAATTTTTACCTAATAGAAAATTACTATGCTATTACTTACATTATTAGGTAAATTATTATGTTATTACTCATATTATTGAGTAAGGAAAAAAAAATTATAGTTATCTGAAATATTATTAATGATTTATTAAAATAAATCGCATAGTAATATGATAAATAGTTAATAGTTAACAAGTTCTTAGAACAACTTACTTATAATTTATGAGAATAATTTAAAAATTTATAATAAATCTTATACATTATTTATTTTTATATTAAAAATATTATTTATTAATATTCTATTGTAAATGACTGATTACAAATATCTTAATGTTCCGAGCCTTCAGCTCTATTAAATATGGTATAAAATCTATATTTAATATTAAAGCAAGTTTTGTATAACCTCTCCCAATACTTGTTAGAAACTGAAGTTAAAAGGAGATAATTTCTCCACTCCTCATGTATGCATAGCAGTTATCAAACAGTTAGTTAAACTGTTAGAGAAGCAGTTAGAAAAATAGTTAGTTCAAACAGTTAAGCAGTTTGCATGTAAAGACTAAAATTAGTCTTGAGTTTGTTTTTCTAATTATTGTTAGTTTTCAAATCTATTTAATAGACCCATGGGGCAGTATTGTAATTGAGCAAGATAAGCGAGATCAAGAAGAACTGCAAGCTTCAAGAAGATGAATAAAAATCTTGTTCCACGATTGTTGTAGCAATCTGTGTGTTCTATTTTATGTTTTTATATGTTTTTATTTTCTAAAAAATGGTATCAAAGACTTGTTGTGGCAGAAGCGCAGGAAGAGCCAAAGGAGAAGCACCTGGTTGGGAGAGTCAGTAGAGCCGAAGGAGTAAAGCACATGGGAAAGGAGCGTAGGTAAGAGCTAGCGCAATAGTCGTAGTTTAGCATGAAGGAAGAGCGCACTAGTTTGAACCCAGTGAAAGGTAGTTATACAAAAAATTGTGTATGGGCGTGAGAAGAAGTCGATGCCCGAGACAATCCCTTTTTGCCGAGAAGAAGGCAGGTAAGGCCGAAAAGAAGCTGCCCAAGGAAGGAGGGACAAGAATAAAAAAAAGCAGTCAATGTGCAACAGAAGCGTGAAGACAGAGTGCAGGCCAGAGATTGTGAGAAGAGCCTGGCAGTTTGTGGGGAGCTGCTGTCAGGAAGAAAAGAGCCTGTTGAGACACGCAAAGCGTGGGAAGATGATAAAGATTGAAGTTGGCGGTCAAGGCACAGCTGAGAAGCACAATCACCATCGAAAGTTTTTATTTGTTTATTGTTTTATTTCTTGTCTGTATTCAGTTTTACAAGGCGTATGTTTTTCATGTTATGTAAGCAATGCAATCATTCATTGTCTTCAGATTATATCATGGAGGATCGTAGTACCGTGTTTGAAAAGATGAGCTCTGTAGAGCTTGTGTTACACAGCGAGTGAAGCTGTGAAAGTGTGTGTGTTGAACAGTGAGTGAAGCTATCAAAGTGTCTAAAGATCAGGCTGATCGTTGGCAAATCTAGACCAACGTGGAAAGAATCCAGCAGAGTCCAGGGAGGAAACCGAAGTAGTTAAGTGTTAGGTGAAAGAAAGGTAAGCAAGCAGGAAGCTTGCAGTGTTGGACATAAGCATGTTCGTTGATAGCCTTTCGACAGGCTATTCCTTAGTCTTAAATGCTGAGTGAACGCTCATTGAGTAATTGTATTTATTTTGTATGAAGATGTTTAGTAATGTTGTAGCATTGCATCTGTTTATGGTAGCAATTAGAAATATAAGGCGATGTATTTTGCAAGGCGGTGTATTCTGCATGAGAGGCAGTGTATTCTACAAAAGAAAAGCATCCTAGCTGAAGCTGGTAGACAAAAATTAGGCATTGTAAACGCTGAAGTAGTTAGTGGTACAAATTAAGGGGGAGTGTTAGAAACTGAAGTTAAAAGGAGATAATTTCTCCACTCCTCATGCATTAGACAAATAGTTAGTTCAAGCAGTTAAGTAGTTTGCATGTAAAGACTAAAATTAGTCTTGAGTTTGTTTTTCTAATTATTGTTAGTTTTCAAATCTATTTAAAGACGCTTGGGTGCATCATTGTAAGCAAGGAAAATTGAAAATCAATAAAATCTTTTACTTCAAGATTTGCAGTAGCAAGTGGTTCAGTTCTTATTTATTTATTTGAGTTCTTGTTTTTTTTATGCTCTCTTGATTCTAACAATACTGTTGCTTTACCCATTTGTTTGTACTTACACCAAAACGACCAATTACCAAGCAATGCAACCTACTTAGCACAGTCATTGTTTTGTTCGTTGACATTCTTATATATTATAGTTTCTTTTCATTTTTGTGTGTATTTGTTAATATTGGGAGCTGTTAGGTTCCAAAATCTGGAAAAAAAATTAGAGGGGAAATATGTCTATGAAAAAAAAAACGGATCCGATCATACAAAACATATTTGGTATCTTTTTGTTTTTTTAACGCCATACAGAGATTTACTTCTGTGTTATGCACAACATCATTTCCACCGGACTCGATAAACCTTCTATAATATTCATAAGGGTTTTGGGGACTCGGTTCAGCTCCTAAAAAAGGCGAACGTGATATACCCTGGGACAGCTTTCCGCCAACGGCAAAGCTTCTCCAATCAACCAAGCTACAGCCATGCTTTATGATGCCCCTTTAGAAAAGTGAATGAATCCCATCGAGCTTACCATCTAGGGGATTTACGCAGGACTAAGATCACATCTACGATAGCTAAGACACTTCTCCAAGCTCGAACCATACAACTTTTGTCTCGGCTTCTCTCGACTTGGCTCAAGCATATCTTCACCACCCTATGCTTCATATCCGCAGTTTTTTAGTTTGATCCGTTGTTTTATCTTTTTATGTTTCAATGGTACGCGATTTTAGGATTATTTTAATTTAATAGCTTTTTAGTTTTTTTAAAAGCCGTTTTAAATGTTTTCTTTTAGTTTACATTGTTTTGATTTGATTTCATGGTTTTGACTTTTTAAAAAGTTGTTTTTGCTTTTGCTTTTCTTTTATAATTATTGTTTTTTAAAAATCAATGTTTTTAAATAATCCGTGGTATTATAAAATTATAAGTGCTTTTCATTTTAGAGTTTAGTTATAATTTTTTTATTTTAAAAAAAAAATTATAATTTTATTTTTAAGTTTTTTATTTATATGTTATAATTTTGATTTTTTAATTAAATTGTTAGTATTTGATTCGTACTATTGTTTTCATGTGCAGTTATTATTTTGCCCTGTTTGCTACCAGCAACTAATGGCATTTGGTGTTTTTGTATACAGTGAAGGCATGTTCTAAAGTTTTTCTTTAGGTATTAATATTTTATTAGTTTCTTAATTGCCATTAAAACGGGAATAGTCTCACTGCTATGAAGACAATCAAATGGATTTATGTCATTTCTTTTTTCCTTTCGTATGCCTTTGGAAACAATGTGGACGAGGATTGTGTTTAGCACAGGGAGATGGAAGATGTGTCTTGAAGGAGAGTTTGTCGCGGGGGGGAGCAATGTCAGACGCACCGCATGGAGACCGCGATAAGCCCTGCGTCCTTCATCGCCTATTTCTATGAGTTGTTAAAATATGCAGACACAGTAATAACCTCATTCTTCAGTCTGCCCCAAAAACGACTCGCCAACCTCCTTCATCTTGGTGAGAACAAATCTCCTTTAACGAAAACAGCCTCTTTTCGCCCTTCTAAGTGACCTCAATCATGGGCTTATCGCCAAGGCCTGGCACCACCTTGAAAGCCCAGTGCTGCATGTCGGCCTGCATAGGCGGGTCGCTAAATCTTTGTCCAGTCAATCTTTTCAGCCCCCTGATTCTTCACAGCAACTCCGAAGAGTCGCTCCATGTCCGTCTTTGATGCCATTTCGAAAATATAATAACAATTAAAAAACAAACATAATCTAAAGCAATAGAAAATATCAGTGAAGTAATCGAAAGGCAGAGGCAGAGGGTGGTGGTGGTGGTTTCTGGCGCATTCTAAAGGCAGTAGCAGTGGTTGTGTTGAAGTTTCTAGTGGATTAGGAAGAGGCGTCAATGTGCAAAGTGCAATTTGAAATTCTAGGGACTTCGGAGGAAATTTTGATGTGCTAGCAATTTAATGATGCATATGGAGGGCACGTGTCAATGGAGATCTTGAGAGAGACGGCGAATAAGTCTCTAAAATGTAGATAAATACATAGGATCTAAGTTTTACTTGGTATCTTTTTTCATATTATCTAGATTTGGCTATAGAATCTAATGATTTTATCACAAGAATAATATTTAATAGTAACAACTTTGCTTTCTACTACCATTCTTGCATCCCTGTACTTTGTTAGGCAGGTATCTAAATATAAGTGCATTATTTCGCATTATGTTTAGACTACTTCTTAGTTCTAGGTCATATGGCCTATGTTTCTATACTAGTTAACTTAAATGGTATGTGAAACAAACTTTTATAATTAGAATGACATAAAGGGTAGATATTATGATGGGGCCTCATTTACTGGAGATGTGGAGGTAGTGAATCTGATTCCTGATATGAAAAGTGCCATTGTATTGTGTCTAGGAACACTATTATGTTTGTCTTACATATGATTTGAGATGGTGCCAGAAGGAAATTGTTTCTCACATGTTGCATGATCCAACCTTATGATTGACTAAATGTAGCTTTGAAGAATTTGTATCATATATTATAGGCCCATGCATGAAAGAGTATTCCTCAAGCATCTGATTTATGATGGCTAACCTAATTATGCTATTAATTATGAAGACTATGTCCTAGAGATATGGCCTTGAATAGTTGTACCCAACAATGATAGTCGTGTATTCATATTTCATATCCCACATTCTAATATTACAATTTATATTTTAATATGTACCATGTGAACCTAGTAGGTACCCAACAATGGCATGCTTATCTAGCCTTTGTATAAGCCAACAAACTTAATACTATAGATCCCTGCAATATCTTGCATTGTGTAGCTCTATATACTTAAATTAATGTAGGGATTTTTTAAAAATGCATTACGCTGATACAAACTTCATATTAGATATCCCTACACTATTTTACATTATGTAGCTCTATATAATTAAATTAATGTAGGGATTTCTTGAAAATGGATCAGGTTGATAAAGTATAATTCAAAGGGCAAATGGTGTTTCAATCTATAATCAGTGAACTTTTCACAAAAGGAATGATAAATGCTAAGTAGGTTTTCTTTTTCTCCATAAACAAAAATTTCAGTGACAAATAGGATACAATATCAGAATAGAAGACTTATTGAAAAAGGTCATTTGGTATGCATTGGTATATATAAGCATGATATGAGTATAAATAGGTGATATTATGAGATTGTTTCTTTTTTACTAGTGTTTAGTAACTAAAATTTCAAATGCGACATTGAGTAAGGCAACATTGACCTTAGGCTCTCTTTTTTGGGTGCTTTGTTGGGTGTTTAACTACAATTCTCAACTATGAGAATTTTCGAGCACATATGCCAAGGACTAATAAAGTCAAGTGTTTGGCAGATGCTGGATTCTTTATTGATGGGTATTGCCTTATTAACTTCCTTATTTGTGCTATATTCATAAGTACATAGTTTTTGTAGGATCCTTATTATAAAGCATTGTTATGTTTTATAGTAACCTAAGGTTACTGATTGAGAAGAGAGAATTGATTAATGTGAAGGAGCAAAAATTCATTTCTTCCAAAATACACATTGCATATCTTCACTAGTGTTTGAAATCCAAAGAAGAGTGTTGTGACTTTTAAAATCTTTTTGATGTTTTCTTTTTAGCAAATTTAACTCATACAAGAGTAGTCTTGGTTCTGGTTATATTCTGATTCTTTTTCCTTTTAAATATGTATTGTTGGCTTGCCTATTGAGCAGGAAGGATGTTTTCAGTGTAAACCAGAAAAGATCATATGTGATGACATTACATGTATTTGTTTAAAATTCTCATCACAAATGT
>JARHVA010006545.1:135000-137500 GCA_037957365.1 Torreya grandis
CAGACCGCTTAGAACATATGTGGAATATGGGTCACTGATGTTTAATTCCTTTTGGGGTGTTACATTACATATTTTGTGTGTGTGTTTCTTCGAATTTAATTCTCAAAAGTCCCATGTACCATGCAATTAAAATGATTTATTCACATGATAGAGTGATGCATGTTTTCATTGGTTTACTCACATGACTCCTATATCAAGATATTACATGTTATTTTTATTTTTAGTCTAGATGTGACAACGTTTATTATTCATTATTTTGTTTATGAACATTCATAGACTAGATTTTATTGCACCTAGGATGATCCTACATAAAACACCTTAGAAAACTAAAATGTGAGATTTGGCTCACAAATTAAAGTTCATAATATTTTATCTAGAATAACGAATATCCATGTGGTCCAACCATTATTCATCACCATTTATCTCATTATGCCACTTTAACAATTTCATATTGTATTCCTTCCCACATATATTTAATATTATCTTAGAGTCCAAAATGGCTTATATTGTTTTTCTTTACTTTTATAGATATTGCGCCTTCCATTTATGGATTTGCACTTCCTCTTATTTTTCATGAACTTTTATTTTAACCTCATAATAATTATAAATTATGATACATTTGAATTTTGTGATATTTCCATCCCTTATGGAAACTCATTTTCATATGCATTGGCTAAAAAATTGTGCAACATTATACATGGCCCTAATTTCTTTAGTTTAAATATTTAGGTACCATGTGAAAAAATATTTCCTTCCAAGAACGTGCCAATGTAATGTATCCTACCTATAAATACTACCTATTATGACTCTAATATGCATGTTACTTTTAAATCAAGCTACTTATTTCAAGTGTTTGCTTCACATTTTCATGAAACTATGCATGTATTCCACATAGTCTTCTTCTTATCCACTTCTTATATCCATATCATATAATTTTCTCAAATCAAAAAACTCCTATGGAATCTTATTCACCTATGTCTTTTTCCAACTATGAATTTTGAAACCATTTCACATATATTTATATGTGTTCATGTTTTTGGATAGTAAAAAGTCTCAACCAATAATACACCCATTTTTTCCACCAAAATGTTCTAGAGATCCTCTAATGTATCTCTCTTTTTTAAAAACTTCATGCATAGACCACCTAGTTGTACTTAATTTTAGTCCTTTGAAAAAACATTTCTTCCTAAATTAAATAATCTATATATATTGTTCGATCCATGCATTCTCTCCATACATGATGAAAATATTTATCTTCTCAGTATAACTTCTTGATTTAGTCAAACCAAAACAATTCAAATCTCATCTTATTCATCACCAATGATCTCCTACATAGTGCATCTATAACCTTGTTTGATTTTCCATTCTTATGGTTGACCATTAATTCATAGCTTTGTAGATACTTTACACACTTCATATGTCACTTTTTTTACTTTCCTTTACTATTAGTAGCTTGTAGTCCTTGAATTTTTTTGTACAACATGAACACTTACAGAAATAAATAATGCCTCCACTTTTTTAATGCTTGAATAATTGCATACAATTTTTTTATTAAATAGACCAAATATTTGTGCATTGCATCTTTTAAATTCTTTGTAAATTATTTTATAGGCCTACCCCCTTACCTCAATATTGTTCCTAATGATTCTTTGTTTATGCTTAATTCCATTTGGAATACCTTATTAAATATATAAAATGCCAACATTGGCTACACTATCACCATCCTCTTCAACTACTAGAAATAATGCTCTACTTCATTCATCCAAGTGAATGCCTTGTAATTTTCTTGCATTATTTCCCTAATCATTGAACACATCCCATTGATGTTTTTGATGAAATTTTTATGTAATCTACTCAGACTGTGGAAACGTTGTGATTTAACTATGCTTATAAAAAATGGACATTCCACTATTTTTTCCACTTTTTTATGGTCCATTTTAACCCTTATCTTGATATTACAAAATCCATTTACACTAATACTTCCTTCATGAAGTTGACAATTTCTTAACATTAATACAAAATATATATTAATGCAACCACTACAACACATTCCATATATAAATCACATACTACTCTCTCATTCTATTAAATATCATAATGACATTCAAGTACAAAATGCCATACTTACCCAAGAATGGTTTCATCACTTCATTTCATAGTCTCATAAATTTTCTTCGCACATTAGTTAATCCAAATTTCATAATTAACAATTCATATAATAGTTCCTTTATATTGAATGGTTTCTTTTATTCATTCACATTGTGGCAACTAATTTGGTGATATCTACTCTTGAAATCAATTACTTTTAAATAATTTTCACCACTAAAACAATCCATCATGTATACCATGTGTGGAAATGGAAACATATAATTCATCATGATAGTCTTAATGAATTGTGACTTTATGCATGTGCATGTTTCACCCCTTTATTAAATGTAAATACTGGAGGTACTATACATTGGCTCAAAATTTACCTTATCATCTTGTTCTCCAATAAAAA
>JARHVA010006545.1:142500-187500 GCA_037957365.1 Torreya grandis
TTTAAAAAACCCTATGCTAGTAATTGAAAGGAAAATAATTGTTCTAGTGGTCCTTTCATCATGGAATCTAAAGAATGTGAAAAAACAACATGGTGTCTCTTTAATGTATCATAAGGGTTTTTGTAGGTATAATTTATTTATAGAACAATATACCTTAATTAATACTCGACATAATGTTATATAATATTTTGTTCAAGTTTTATGTATTTATGGTTTATAAAGTAGTATTTATTTTTGGTTTTAAAATATATTGTAATTAGCTTTCATCAATGTAAAAACTTCATCCCATAATTAACCAACCAATGATATTTATTATTCAACTCATATATAGGAAAGAAAAAATTTCAATTATTGACCAATTGTTATGGGGGGTCATGTTGACTAAATACGTATGTGTATACATAATTTTTTCATACCTAAATAATAAAATTATTCAATTGCATCTTTGTGCAAGAATGTACTTATTTTCCATAACAAACACACCCAATTTTTTTGTATTTTATAGGCACCCAATATTGTTTGGATATATATAATTGGAGTCCTATAAACCTAAAAAATACATGATATTGATTTTGATATGCATACTCCTAAAGGTTATTGTCAAAGGTCTAAGTCAAAATCGTAAAATTCCAAAATTATAAAAACCAAAGCTTAGGCCTTAATTATGATTCATTTTAAACATTAGATTTTCATAAATTTTATTTAAAAGATGAATTTATATTTTTCTTAAATAACATAGTTAATGTGTCACATCCTAGTGTTTATATTATTTTCATGTGTTTTCAATAAAATTACAAAGACTTAAAAATTATTCACATTTAGGTCGTACCTTTGTTATGTTCACAAAATTTTATGGAACTCTGAGAATGAGACAAATGGTAAGATCATGTAAATCAGATACATTTTAACCTTCATAGTTCAAATGTCTAAATTTTCCAAGCCCCAAAATCACTCCATGTTAACTCATAGCCCTAGATAATATAAATAAAGTTAAAGGGTCTAAAGACTTTGATCCCTAAAATTGATGCATGTGGCTCAATCTTGTTAACTCATATCCCTAGAGCATATAAATAAAGTTCAAAATATAAAGACTCTGACCCTTGAAATCTTTCTAGGTGGCTCAATCCTTTTAACTTATTGCCCAAGAACATATAATGCAAGTTCAAATAGATAAAGAATTTGATCTTTGACATAGATCCACATGGCTCAATCCTATTATCTCACATCTCTCGAGCATATAAATCAAGTTCAAATCTATAAATAGTCCTAAAGTCTAGATTACTCTATGCAGCTTAATCTTATTAATGTGTATCCCTAAGATCATATAAAGTATGTTCAAAGGCCTAAATATATTGAGCCCAAAGATGATTCCACATGGATAAATCTTGTTAAATTAGGGTCCCAAAGCATATAAATAAAATTTAAATGTGTAAATACTATGAGCCCTGAGATCGCTCCATGTGGCTCAATATTATTAACTCGTAGACTTAGAATATATAAAACAAGTTCAATGCCTAAAGACCAAGCATAAAGGAAAAGTGGACATATGTCATGAACATGTAGATGCATGTATAAAATACATATAAATTAGTATTGGATATAAATAAATTACGGTAATTTAAATATTTACACCGATCTAAAAGAAGCATCTAGACAAAAATTAATGAAAAGTTGCCACTTGGTAAGAAACACCCACCGAAGCTGAATAGAATATTTAAATACAAATGGGAAAAAAATTAAAATCTATTATTCACATTGATGTCACATGAACTATTTATTAAATATGAAGTATTTGGAAATATATTTTAAATATAGGCAAATATAATTCACTTCACCATTGATCCACAAGTTGAACATTGCAATTTTGAGCCCCTAAGCAACCAAAATCCCTAGTTTTTCTATGAATATGCAAAAGAATTTAGATATTTTCTGAAGTAGATAAAAAATATAAATATTATTAAATTTATTCTTCAAGACCACCATCTAGGTAAGTCCCTTATACATATTCTATTTATTAGAGCATCAAGTACATAAACATTACATTTGATAAAAAGTGCCCTCGACTTCAAGTTCCACTACTATTCATCTACCCTGAACGTAGTGGAGTCCATTACATCATAATCCTTAGGATAGTCTATCCTAGAATAATAATTAACACATAGATGAATTACTATTGACTAATAATATGGGACTCCATAATGTGATTATAAAACCATAAGTAATGTTGTCCATAGACTTGTTCCATGATTTTTTCTTTTATGGCACTTATACTAGGGATTACTTGTATATTAGGAAACAAAAAAATGAAATTTCATATGTTTTTAGTTAGGAATTTTAAAGATACATTATAACTTAAGTTCTTTTAGTCACCTATAATCAGGTGTCAACTACTGTATGGATGGATCATAACATTGTGCATGGGAAATTAAAATAATGGTTAGTGAAATGAGAGAGGTTGAATCCTAAGGAGGTTATTTCTTCTATCTATATAATCAAGTTTAGGAATGGTATTAAGGTAGATATGTATCTTACAAATAAATTTTATGTCTTCACCAACATCACTTTATGTGAAGGTATAATGGGTCCCATTATTGGGCATTCTTCTGACCTTAAACAAAATTATGGCTAGAGGGAAGATTGTTCATGTCATATTTAAGGAATGAATTTTCAAATATGAACAAAGTATTTCTAAAGTAAATTTTTACATGATGTACTATCTATTAGATACATTTATTGGGATGGTCTGTATACCTCATGGGTAATTATGGTACTCATTTCTTTAGTACCTAAGTAATAAAATCTGATGACTATCATTTCTTATTTGTTTATAGATTAAAAATGAAATTATAAAGTTTTTTAAGGATATTTATCCCCAAATTTATTATGTTATTCATGGCAATCAAATTCCTAAGATATATAATAAATTTAGAAAGAACATCTCTAAAATGGGAGAGTATTGGTACTATCTAGACTATACCATCTACAAAATTTGAGGAAACAAGATCACCCCCATTATTTTTTCCATGCGATGTCCTATGTAAGGTGGTAGATAAATGCCATATAGATTGTATAATAGTATATTCAATGAGCTCAACCTCAAACACCATTATGATTATCATACTATCCCATAAGAATTGGGTATATTTAGATTATAGTGACGGCACATGCCAATCCTTTGGAGAAGGTTAAACTTGATTATAATTTGAAGGTGACCCAATTAAGAGAATGAGACCCCAAGGAAAAAGTTAGTAACTATATTTATATCCTCAAGGATAGAAGAGGGTTGAATAACATATTCATCAGCAAGAATATGACCATGATCATATCTTTTTGGACACATTAGATTATTCTGAATTTTGGACTCACATGAGGGAAAATAGATGTCAATGATCATTGCCCAAGCCATCCAATATGACAAAAAAATACCAAGTAGCATACAAATGATATGGTAAGGCATGGATAAATATCCTAAAATAATTAATGACCTCTAGCATAGTCACATGAACCATCACAATAGAACCATCCTCCCTTTCCCACAAATAGGAAACCAATCTATCGGAGAGTGATCACATCATTGAAAGGGAGGTGATTCCCTAGATTATTGAGGAGTTTCTCAATGTCATTCTTAGTCCTCACCCAAGTTCCACTCATATGGTTTCCAAAATATTGGGGATAACCACTATAGTTGAGAAGACTACACTTCCTTCATATAGAAAAAAAATCACATTATCTTATCCACTCTTGACTCTAATTAATATAGTTACATAGGTAAGTCTCCCTTATTTTCTAAAAAATTCCTTCTCATCTCTTCCATCTACTCTTTCCCCTCAATAACCTCAAATTATCTCTACAAATACATAACCCTAAAAAACTTTACTAAAGAAGAAGCTCCATCTAGGAAATTAGACGAACATATCTTTACTTAGGAGTAAAGATTAAAAAAATAACAAGGTAGTTTCTTCTTGTGTTACTTCCACTACTTTTATAGATACTAGATCTATAAATTTTATTCTTGTTATTCCTAGGCTGCCAATTGATTTTTATATTATTTCCATATCAACCCAAATAATGGATCCTAAGAAGAGAGTTTATTTTGATATTTTAGTTTTAGTTTATATTTTTAATCTTTAAGGACCATTAGTCTACCCAAAATATTAAGCTCAATTATATGTACAAATTCCATAATAAACACCCACTTAATTGGCCATAATTATAGTTCTCAAAACACTAGGTTTGATAAAATATGTGGCATAAGTCACCAATCCAAGGGAAACATCAAGATGAAAAAGGATTATATAGACACCCCTTAAATTTCCCATTCAAATAAGTTATTCCTTTATACCCCCACTAATAGATCCATCTCCAATGATTAATCAACCCTCTACCTCTAAAGAACCCAACCAACCTAAATAACAAGGGGAACTTACTATGCCCTAATGGGTTAAATAACTCTAAAAATGGAAAAATGACAAATAAAAGTTGGTCCTAACCGATTTTCCCATAGTATCCACCCATTTAGATAAGAAAAGTGGCATAATTTAAGGGTGATAAATAGTAAATTAATAAACACCAGTACAGGGGAAGAGATAGAGTTATAAAAAGAGAAAACTTGTTTCCATTAGAAAAAAATCCAAAAAATTATCCAATTGACACTATAGATTATACAAAGGTTTATTTTATCATTTTTTGATATAGATAGGAAGGCCATAAATAATATGTATAGGAGTAAGAAGTAATTAAAATATAAGCTATTGTAGAGATAAATCAATGATGCCCCTCTTAAAATTGTAGACAATGCCCATAGTTTAGCCATAAGGTTTTATAACATTTTGAATACAATACAATATTGTAGGGGTGAGACTTAGACTAAGAGGTTAAAAGTGCTAAAACTATGGCACCAATTAAAATAACTTTGAAATAGACTTAAATTCCTCATCGAGTATTGAATAAATAATGAATATAATCACCAAAACATAATGTCTTCCCAATATGTTGCACAGGGTTTAAATTGTATAATTTAAAAAAGGTATGGTACCTTTAATTGACATACACAAATTAATGTTTCGATATGGAACCTTGAAATCCAAGAGAGTGAATCCTTTGATACCCTAAGTGTTATAAGGGTTGCCAATGTCATAACCTCTATTGGCGAACTAATACATAAGACTAATTTTTAAACAAATCTTAAAATAATTGAAAATAAAATTAAGAATGAATATGAAGGAACCATCTGCAAAACTAATGATGAAACTATATAACTAATCAATTTTTCTAATGGTATAATGACCAAGGATAAATACCTTGGAGTAGGATTTAATACCTTAGAATAAGAGCATGTGAGGTTCATGATTGAGGCCATAAAAGTATTTAAGCCTTCCCTATTCAATTTTGACATGATCAAAAAGGAGTTTGAAGTAGAATACACATTATTTTAGAAACACAAACCCATAGACAAAGCCTCTAGGTTAGCATTGGGATGACATTCAACTAAAGTTGTTTCCACATTGTTATAAGGCCCTAATGTTTTGCATATGTATTAATGCATACTACAATAGGGCCATTTTTATTCCTCAAGGGGATACAATAACTACCTCTATTTATATATATGTCACACTACTATTTTCTTCTTCTAGCAGTACCACATCAACACCAACATCAGTATGTATATTTATCTAGATGTTTAAATTAAGTTGGGAATGATAGTTCAAAATCTAGTTGGGATATATGTATTATATTTTGGTGTATCAATACTATTTATTTATATGTTTTTTCTACATGCATGATGCACATGATATTGACACATTATTATTATTGGATATGTAAATTTAGAATTCACTTGGAGGATGAGACATCCAATCCCCAAGCCTATATAAATTTGTATCCTTTAAATCCTAAAGGGAAGGAAATCTTGGCTATTAAGATAAACAAGAAATTATATGAATTTTTCCATATTTGATATTGATTTTCAAATCTTATTCTTTTCCAAATTTGTGACTTTCATAATAAGTCCTACTAATTTTGTATCTTACCTTTTTGGTTGTGGATGGATATTATTTTTATATAGTTATTAGTATTATGCATTAGCAAATTTGAATGAGTTTATTTCATATCATAATATCTATTTGTAGATGTAAATTTTAATATTAATAATACAAAAACCTTTGATTATAATATATGCTAAAATATCATTAGATCCTCTTTTTGTTAGACTCTTGACTATGTTTGAGTATATGTGGATTGATAGTAACTCTATCATGTATTGGTTGCTAACTATTTATCCAATCCTTAGTTCAATATCCAAATTGGAAGGGTTTCACATTATTTGATTCACATACCTTATTTCTTACTCTAAATTTTCCTCTTTTTGAGTTTATTTTTCCCCTACCTAGCTTATGTTAGATTCATCATCAACCCACACATCTCAAATATGTCTAGACTCATATCATATCTAAACCCTCTAAGGTAAAAAACTACTCTACTCACTGCTTTTCACCCCAAGGTTGCTTATAAACTCCAATATACTACTACTTATGTGTTGAAGTCAATATGTATTCATCGATCCTAAAACATTAGAGGATACCTAGTCATGTTACCTAGTGTTCATAAAACCCACATCAATAGGAATTTATTTGGTGCTAGAAGGAGGGCCTTTTATTTATTTGAAAATATCACTTTATTTCTACTATATATACCTAGAATATTGACAAGCTCAACCTCATATACTAACTTGATACACTCATCTTTTTAAAACCATAGAAAAGTTAGGTTAGACAAAGACATCTTAAGAGGACCCTGTACTCAATCATATTCACCAAATAGATGAAAATGTCTTCCTTTATGTTTTATGGATATATATTTGCTAATTGGTTATACCACTATCATAACTGGAGACATGTATGACCTACCTAGAAACCCTAAAAGGTATCTTCCCTCATTTTCTTCCTCAGGAGGTATAAATGCCAAAGAACACATTAAGGTTTTCAATATTGCTTTGGGGATACTGAATATAACCCACAAATATGTGTCGTGTAGACTATTTCCCTTAGAATTGAAAGATGTTACTTATTATTGGTTCCTTAATGTAGCATAAGATTCAATTACATCTTTGAATCAATGTCAAAACTCTTTTCTAGAATAATTACGACAAGTCACCAACCCAAATATTGTATATCAACACTTTATAAGAATGGGGAGATAACCTAATGAACTAATTTAATCCTTTCTCATAATATTCCAAAATATGTACAACTGACTTGAGACTAATTATAAACCCACCAAGGCAATAACCATTGAAATAGACAATAATTCCTTTGATCCCATGACTGTTGTGTTTATCCCTAGACTCCCTATGGTTGATACACTACCTTTAGCTTATATTTAAGTTTTCAACATTGAAAAAAAAAATTCAATACTAAATTACAAGCCTTAACCCAACTTAATATTTGTCCTTATTTTATATTCCTCAACCCCATTCTAAATACTAACTAAAATATTGTGGCTGAAAATCAGAACTAAGAGTAAACCTAATTGCCTTTATCCCATGATTGTCTTAACTAGTATGTTAGCTTATTAAATAATCTTATGTCTACATCCAACTAGAAAAATTTGAATTAATTATTGATACCAGTCTATAATAATAGTACACATGGTACTATCATTAACTCTACAAAGGTATAATTGGATGTCATGTAACATTTGGTCTACAAGTTGAGAAATGAATTCTTAAGCATGAAAAAACATATGGGAAAGACCGTGGTATATAATCCCAATTACAATTTTAGATATCAGAGGTATAAAAGGCATTTCAACAAACCTAGAAATAATATAGATCAAAACCCACCTAATAAGATGAAAAAGAAAATTATCATGGAGGTAACCCTTCCTAATTGGTGTTGATTGCATAAGACATCATAGCATGGTGAAATAGACTACATAGAGTTCTACATTTTTTTCTAGATATTTTAAAAATAAATGGATATATATGAAGGTTTTATAAATTAGCCAAAGCCATCTTCTTCTATTGCTCTAGGCTCTTGCCACACAACAATGGTCTTTGAAACATTTGAATTCCCATTCCTAGTAAAAAATAGAGTGAACTTAAGGATAATAAATATGATATCCATGCTTTATATTAGTTCCACAAAAACAATTATAATTTGAGGAACAAATAACCTTCCACTAATTTAATTCCCCCAAATAATAGTGATACAACTCCTTTGGATCCTAATTCTAACAATAATATATCTCCTTTAAAAGGAAATGATTATTTAAAAAGTGTATATTCATGGAGTAGAGGAAGATATAATATTTTTAAAGATATGAATAAGATCAAAGTCTAATATTAGTCTTAATGAACTAGCTCAAATCACTAGTTAGAGAGAGTTGCTACTCAAAACCTTGACTATGAGATCATATATTGAAAAATCAAAAGCCACACATGAAAATATGTTTTTTAATAAGGAAAAGCCTAAGGTAAAACCTTTTCTATTTAGCATAAAAATGTTTGGAAAAACTTTTATAATTATTTGGTTCACTCAGATGCCTTAACTAGTATAATGCCTACAACTATATATAATAAGTTGAGTTTGAATCTAAATAAAATTAAAAGGCCGGTCCTACAATTAGACATTTCTTCTATAATCTATGTTCGGATGAAATAAATTATTCAAATAAAAATTGAATTTAATCCACATGTACAATAGTATAGAGATATTCTATTTATGGACATTCTAAAATCCTATGGCTTACTTCTATGTCACAATTGGTCAAAGACATTGAATGGATATTTTGATATATATTTCTCACACATGTGGATACAATTGAAATGCGTAGCCAACTACATTTGAGTAAACTTAGAACTAAATATGAATTAGTTGATCATAGAATACCATGTCAAAAATTAAAAGGTTGAATTTGTATCCTCCTAGGTAGATGTAGACATGTTGACTACCAAACAAGAACCTCAGGAACAAGAATGTGAAGGTTATTCCAAGCTATGTACTCCCCTTTTTGACATATCTAGGTCATATTAAGATACAATCAATTTTTTTTTTGATTGACCCAAATGGGAAATAATATTTGGTTTCCTACAAAGTAAAATTCCATTACACCAATAATAGGGAATAGTATGAAGCTCTAATCCTCAGTCAGTAGTTCACAATTGAGTATAATGTCAAGGAATTGAAAATATTCAATAATTCAAAGATATTTTTTAACCAGATCAAAATGAATTATCAATGTAAATTAACTAAATTAAATGATTAAATGCACTAAGCATGAGATTTAATTGAATCCTTTGAAGAATTCAACATCAAGGACATCCTTTGGGAAGAAAACCAAATGGTGGATTCAATAGTAGATCTAACAACTAATATAGCACCACTCTTAGAATTTAAGATGTATAAATTATATGTGGATTCATTTCCTTGTCCCTCTATCATAGACAATGTAGTTAACTTCTATGTTTTTGAGGATGATAAGTATACTATACAATTTATGAATAGTTATGGAGCTTTATACTCTTGTATAATAGATGAAAAGGATGTTGATCCCATAAATTTTGAATATTTGTGAGAAGATGGTGTATTAAAATTTAAATAAAATTGATTTCCTATGGGGATGGTCTCCTTAGAGTGATCCTTATATTTGCATCCAAAAGCACAAAAATAGAAATAAAATAAAGAGAGTGTATCTTGTTTTATTTATGAGAATTTAGGAACTCACAGGCATCCATAGTATCTAAACATTGCCTTGAGTTTCACTATAATTATGAAAATAAAATAGAGGATTATAATGATATACTACAAAGATGTGATCACCTAGACATATAAATATTTTAAGGTATTCAACCCTAGGGTCACCACACATACCCTCCCACTGAAACTAGAGCATAAGCATATCAAGAAGAGGCAATGGCTAGTAAATCTAATTATGGAACCTATCATCCAAATAGAATTAAAAAAGATATTATATGTTAAGATTATTTTTATAATTACATATTATACCTAGTTAGCCAACCTAGTGCTAGTTAAAAAGAATAGTTGGGAAATTTGGTTATGTGATGACTTCAAAAATATGAATCAAGCATTATAAAATGATAAATATCATTGATCCTTCTTGGATTATTTAATTCAAATGCTTAGTGGATCTGATATGATGTCCTCCTTATATGAATTCTTAGGATATAATTAATTCCTAGTAGAAGCATAAGATAGAATACAGAGTGCCTTCACAACCAAGTGAGGAACTTTTACATACAAAAGAATGCCTTTCATCCTAATTAAAATAGGGTCAATCTTATAGAGAGCTATGTACAATGAAGTTTAGGGATTTTTTGTCAAATGAATCACCATTTATATGGATTACATAATGGTGTTTTCTCATGATAGATTTGATCATGTAGGCCATCTACAAATAATATTTGATAGATGTAGAAGATACATAGTATCACTCAATCCAATGAAGAGAATATTTGGAGTAATTAGAGGAAAAAACAGGGAATGTCATCACTAGGGATGGGATCTCCATTGATCCAGACTGAATAAAAGTCATTTTTGAGATAACCCTAATAATGACAATGAGTTGAAGTCATTATTTGGTAAAATAATATTTTTATGAAAATTAATTTATGGATTTGCATAAATTGTTAAGTTCCATTGAATGCCATGTTTAATAAATACACCAAATATAATAAACAACAAAAGCTAGGAAAGCTTTCCAAGATATCAAAATTTTGATTGGTTAATATCTATTTATGATTAGCGTAGATTTCACTAAAGATTTATACCTTTATTCATTTGATTTAGAGAACACTATAGCAATTTTACTCATGCAAAAGGTAGATCGTAATGAACATCCAATATAACTCATAAGTACCAACCTAAATAGTGTAAATTTGAAATTGTCAATTATATATAATTAAATACATCCATTGATCAATATTGTGAAGAAGTTTAGGTAAAACATTATAAGAGATAATAAATACGCCATCATGTCATACATAGATATCAAGCTCATGCTTAGCCACAATGATTTAAGCAAAATAATAGGTAAGTGGAGTGATAAAATATACGAGATTGATCTTGAAATAAGGGCATCCAATATGGTGTGACACCAAGGAATAATCCATCTCATGAATGAGATGAATCCATGCATTTATATTAAAAAAATTAATAAAACTTAGGTAGCTAGTGGTGAATGGTATGCCAATACCATCCACTATTTACTCACATTTATATGTCCCCATAAGCTAAATAAAAAACATAGATAATATTTTATGATCAAATCATCACACTATATGATAAAGAAGGGAGTTGTATAGAAATATAACTATGAATGTTTTAGTGCCCAAAATTTCACTAAGAAATTTGTGCCCTTTTCCAAAATATTAGTGTATGAATATCTAATGGTTGCATCCTATTTATAAGTGTTCATCTGAGTTAAAAATGTATCTTTTTCCTTGAAGAAAGAATATGTAATCCTAGTTCTATTTAATTATTAATGTTCTCATGTTTTAATGAGATTATAGGGTTTGTGATTAAAATCAAGCTAGGAAGATCGAATAATTTTGATTATGATGTTTTCCATATTCAAAAAGGCTTTTAAATGAAAGAATTATCAAGGCTAATTGCAAGTTTACAATATTACAAATTGTAGTTGGGGTGAAAACGTTTCTAAGAATATGGTGGAAAAACAAGTTGCAAAAAATCACACGTTCACCTTTTCAAATTCTTATGTTTTTTAAAAATTCTTGAGTTTTTAAGAAAATTCTTAAGTTTATACTTTTTGGTCAGAACTTTTTTTTTGTAAATTTTGAAGTTTAATTTTTTAAACTTTTTGTTTGAAAATTCTCAAATTTGAGTTTTTGTAAATTTTACAATTCAAACTTTTTGTTCTTGTTAGGAAATTTTGGTCAGACTTTGTGGTTAGACATTTTGTTCCTAATTTCCAGTGCTTTAAGGATTTGGTCATCAGACTTTTTGTCTAGAATTTTTATGTCAAACTTTTTATTCAAACACTTTGTGCTCAGATCCTTTGATTCTAACCAATGTCTTCAACATGCCAATCAACATGAAATCAAAAGAGAGATAGTCTAAAAGGTAAGCATTGAAGTTTCAAAGGAAATCAGAGGTCGATGTATAAAAATAAGTAAGTCTATGTAAGCTCTCAAGAGGTCACCTTAGTGTTTTTAATCATTCTAAGATGTATTACCTATCCAAGTGCAAGTTAAGTTTGTAAAAAATATTCAAAACTTGAGCTTTTAACTAGAAGAAAGCCATGTTATTAATACAATACATATGCAGGGTCAAATGGTGAAGCCAAACTTTTAAAAGGGTAAAATATTTCATTTAAACATTATAATGTTTCGTAGCAACCCTTAAAATATCAAAAGCAAAATAGAAATGTGTAAGGCATAGGAAAGTTTGACATTAAGGAAAAAAGATAAAATAAAGCTAAGAATTACAATTTTTAATATTTTTCTTGTGTCGAAGACATCTTTGGATGAAAAATATATGCAAGGTTTATGAGGCCAAGGTGGGCATTTCAATGATATTTTCCAAATGGCCATGAATCCTTCTTTGTTTTTATCATAGTAGGAATATTCCCATAAAATCATTACCAATCAAGGGGTATTCTTTGGCTCTCATAAATAAAAAGGATGATTCATATCCCTTCTCGATCGGAGACGTGGTGTGCGATGATCGCCTCAGCGGGGAGACATATCCCTAAGAAGGGATGCGGATTAAAGGCATTTGTCTAAATGTTTCAACTTGTGCAAAAGATTATCTAAAGGCATGATAAAGTAATTACATGTGAATACAAGGATTTTGTTTGGCTTCCAAGGGTATATTCTCCCTCAATCCCAACTGCAGTAAATTTCCATCCAAGAAGATCAAGGGTTTGTACGAAATCTTGGTGATTGTAAGGATAGGTAGTTACTAGAATGATTTTCTTTCAAGGCATGAGCTTCTAGGTATTATCAAGGGCATCTTTAATCTAAATCACATTCATGGAATATTTTGGATGAAAAATTTGAAAAAATAGAGGGCTTGTCCCCTTTTCAAAGGCTATTAGTTATTATTCTTTCTAGGTATTGGGCTCTTTCAAATTTTGGGATCCTTGTTATGTACATCTTATCTCTATTGTTAAGTTGTTTGTAATTTTTTCAACCATTAAGAATTGTATATATCTCCCTTATTAAAATAGAAAACTCACCATGCTTTTCCCCTTGATCACATTATGATAAATGATGTATGTAAGATTTGCTTGTAAGTTAATGGAAAATAATTGTTACTTTTTTATTTTATTTTATGAATGAATGCAATGAAATATTCTTCATGCTCTACTTATTTGGTATTTAGCTTTATGATTATCAATGGTGGTAGTTTTTTTAGTCATAGATCTAAGTAGTAAATTTATTTATGCACTATGATTTCAGGATATGTTGTTGATAACCTTTTGAGGGCACCCTAGGTTTATGTATTTGATGGGACAAAACATTTGAAATTATACTTGCAGTGTATGCTTTAGGGTTTCAAGAATCATTTAAATATTTGCATTGTGTTGGCAACAATGGATGCAACTCATTTATGTTAGTTTCCTTAGCTTGTATTTAAGTCTTTTAGCATCTTTGAAAATGAATGATGTCATTTCCTATTAAGGAAATCATGTTGTTTGAAAAACCACAACACCACACCTCTATTTATATTTACCTAACTCATCCTACCCTATTATACCATTTAAATAGTACACCTTGTTTCATATTCTATGTTATTTTCCTATAGATGCATAAATATTACAAATCTGAAATGTATCTGTGTTTTCTAATTTGAAGCCTAGCATTGTAATCTTCCATTTGGCCCTCTATTATTGAAATTTTCTTTATAAATGAAGGGTAAAATCAATTTTACATATATTTATTATTTTGTGTAGGGCCTAAAGCATTTGTTCATTCCATGTGACAACCCTTCCTTGATGGAATGTGAAAACTTGGTTATACCCTATTCAAATTTACGATTGTGTGTGATAATAATCCCCATGTTGATTAAATTGTAGTATATATATCCATGTGACAAAGTTGCCCCTTAGGTCCTCTCACCTTGGTTCTTACAGAGATAGAAGTATTAAGGAGCTAATCATACCCTCTGTTGATGTTTTCCATTCTTTGTTTGTGCTTAGTCCATCCTGATGGGAAACCCTTCCCTGACTATAATGAACTATTTTTAGGCTTTTCATATTTACTTACCATTTTATCAAAGTGTGCAAGACTGATCAAAAGAGTTGTAAAATTGGGAACCAACACTTTACTATCACCATTGTTGGGGACTAAAAATTAAATCTTAGTCACTTATGTTGTTGGAGACTTTTGCAGAGAGCTATAATAGTTCAGGTTTGAAAAGTTCTATGCCTATATTTTTGTTATTTTGACTATATGTTATCCATCAATGCCACCACACTTCACTAGTGGAATTCCTAGGGATTAAATAATTGAATCCTTTTTATTTCTCTTGTCAAGGACTCTTGTAAAGAGTTAAGTATAATATTTAGGTTATTAATTTCTCTACCTATATTTCATGCAAGTAATCTCAGTTCTGAATTTTTAGACAATGTTTATCCATATTCTCATATGTTTGAAATCTAATGTTATTTGAGCATGCTTTACTACTTTGGGTTATCAGATATGCAACACTTCACTAGGGATGTTGTTGGTGACTTGAAAAATTTGGAAAGTTGATATCTATTGAGTTATTGTAAGGGGATGGTTATTTTTTCATGCTAGAAAGTGATTTTCCATTTTAGCCATAAATATGGATTCTTAGTATCTTTGTTTTCATATCTCATCACTAGTTTCAGAAAGATATGGCTTCAGTATGTATCACTATGTATTTTTAAACTGCTTTATTATAGAAATTTATTTCTAGTAGTGAATCTAACACATCATTTAGTTTCAAAATAATATCAATTCCCATTTTTAATATCTTCATTTTTGAGTTCTCTTTTTCTTTCAAAGATATAAGGATTGAGGTCATACTTTAAAATCAAATCATCAAAATATCTTGTCTCACCCTTAACTATTCATCAAAGAAGGAGACAAGTTTGGAGGCAAATTGAAGGACAAAGTTCAACTAGTAAGGAGTGTTTACACTATCAAGATTGTGGTGCACCTTTTGTTTTTTTTTTGAACTAGCTATTATTGAATATTATCATAGCTATCCTATTAATTCATAACATTATATTCCCATTTACTATCTATCTCCTTCTCAACTAGCTAAATGTCCTCTTAAGTTTTATCCCCCAACTCTACCTCACTCACCCCCTCACAACCCTTTTCCATTTGATTTTGAGGCCACCAATGAACCAATCATGAGGCATAGGGATTAAGATGAGAATGAACTTCCTATATTTAGACCTATTAATTTTGATGAAATGGAGTGGTACCCCAATGAAGTCCCAATTGAAGTAAAGAACTTCCTTGCAAAATTTCAAAGGAATAATGTAGTGACTGGTGATCCAAATTTGAGGGATTTAATGATTATTATTTAATATTATGAGGTTGAGGATGAGGATGTTTTCATTAACATTTTTATGCACACATTGGAAGAAGATGCTTACGAGTGGTTCAATTCCCTTCCCTATAGATGCACTGATAAATTGAAATAAATGAAGAATGTTTTCAAAATTTAGTATGGTGATAGGATTTATCCTAGGTTTCTCTTAGAAGAATTTGAAAACATTAAAAAGAAACCTAATGAGTATGTGCAATATTTTGATTTTGAATTGTTTTAATCAATGATGATTATGAAATATGATGGGGGAATTCCATTAGTTGAGGGCATATATCTGATAATTATTTTAATAGTTTCCCAAGATAAAGTATACATCATAAAAAGTAGGCAACAAGGCGTTGCTCCTAAAGTAACTACCCATGCAAATCTAAGGCCAGAAGATGCAAGTAAGGAATTAAAGAAAACTACAGTAATCCCAAATTCTTCTAAGTTAGTACCCACTTCCCAAATTTTCAAACAAAGAGGTGCTCCAACCAAAAATAGATTACCTTTGATATATAGTATTCCTAAGGGTGTGAGTGATGTTAGAATAATTTTGCACTCCAAAACTACTATAAAAAATGAAAATTCATCCCTTCTTGTTTCACCTATAAATTTGAATGATTGTATTCTAGATGAAGGTGTTTTCACCATTCATCCAAATACTTCCCTTCCTCAGTATAGCATGTGTGATATGGATCAAGTGTTGATCCAACTAAATATCATTGTGTCACTTGTTGAGTTATTGTGAATATCTCAACATAGGAAGAGGGCATTTGAATATCTGAAATTTGGTGAAAACATAGTTGTTAATGAAATGAATTCACCCCAAACACTTTTTTAAGATGATGAAGAACCATATGTGGCTACTAAACCTACCCCAAAGGTCTATTTAGAGATTGCATTGGTATAAATTAAGCTAAATGTGAATCTATTTTACGCAACCCTGTCAATTAATGGCTTAATTATTCACAATTATATGTTTGATTTTGGAGCCTATTGTAATGTGATGCCCCTAGGTGTCCTAAACGAGTTAAGAGTGAAAATAACATAAACCTTTGACAAGTGTTATGCCATGAAATCATGAAAGGTACTAGTTGTGGGATAAGTAAAAGGGTTGGTAGTATAGTTGGTAGTTCATCTAGGTAAGTATTTAAATATAGACATGGTAATGATGAACTACCCACCTAAGTGTGTGATGATACTATCATGAAAATGGGCCACCAACATGGATGGAACTATAAAAATGAACCTTTTTATGCCACCATTCCTTTCAAGGGTAAGATGGTCAGACTTCATAGGTAGCCTAAGATGTTGAATGTACTTGAAGATCTAAGATCTCTTAATGAGGTGGTATACATGGATGTAGAGTTGGGTAGCTTCATTAAAAATGTAGATGTTGTTGAAAAACTAGATGTTATTGATGCTATGTTTCATAATTAAAGTTTTATTTGGAAAATGCCTTTTGATGGAGATTTCTCCAATCTTTGAAATCAAGTTTGGGTTGTCTTTTATACCCCCAATAGGAAATCTTTTTATTTTTATTTCAAGCTATATTTTTAGTGCATGAATAATATTTTTGAGTATGAGGCACTCTTTTTCCATTTAATAATTACCTATGAATACATAATTACAAGTTTCATTGTAAAAAGTGATTTTGAGCTAGTGGTGAAGCCGGTCAAAAATGTTTATGCCACCAAAAATAAAATGATGAAATAGTAATAATCATGTATGAGATTTTCTAGAATTCTTTGATTATTTTAATAGTTGTTACCATGATGAAAGTGTCAATGAGGAATTTGACAAAATTATAGGGTTGGGTGCTCATATTTTATATCACAAATATGAACCCTCACTGTTAGAATCAGGTGGGGGTTATTTTTAGGCCTTAAATCCCATACAATATTCATCATTGGCCTATTTTTAATGATGATGAACATATTAGAAAGTTTATAAATTTTGAAATTGAGTTTCATGATTGGCTCATATACTTTGAATCCATGGTTTAGGTTTGTGATGGAAAAGAAACCTTGTTAGGGAAGGATATAATTTAGTTGAAACAAACACACTCCTTAGGGGATTGGTAAGTTTAGAAGCATCTTTTCATGGAGCAGATTAAATTAAATCTAGGGACTTATTTATCTCAAAAGATGTGACTCAATGTAATTTGAGTTCTCATGAGAATCTAAGTAATGTTTGGCTATGAAATCACCTAAGTGTAGTAGAAAACCAAATTTATATGTAGTTGCTAAAGAAGTACTTGGATTTTTGGGCTTGGTCTTATTTTGAGTTGAAAGGAGATAGGGAGGATTTATTTCAACATATCATACCATTGAAACCTAATAGTAAGCCTTTCAGGTAGAAGAAAAGACATATCAACCCCATCTTCACCTCCAAGATGTGCGAGAAATTGAATAAGTTGAGGGATAGTAAAATTATTCATCCCATCAGATATTCATCATGGGTTGAAAACCTAGTCTATGTATGAAATGAAAATTTCAACATCCACTTGTGTGTGGATTTTAAAATTTTAACAAATCTTATTTGAAAGATAATTACTCCCTACATAGTATGGATAACCTACTACAAAGTGTTACAATATTTATAAACATTTTCCAATTTATATGGTTTCTCAGGTTATAACTAGGTTGTGGTGAAAGAATATGAGAGACCCAAGACTATCTTCACAACACCTTGGGACATGTATGTTTATATGAGGATGCCTTTTAGTTTAATGAATGATGGTGCAAAATTTTAGTGATCTATGGATGTTACTTTTATAGGGGTAATTAATAAGTTTATAACTATGTATCAAAATGACACTACTATGTACTACAAGAATAGAAAGAAAACTTTTGATCATCTAGAGAAAGTGTTCATTAGATGTAGGGAGTTTGACATTTCACTTAATCATAAGAAGTGTCACTTTAAAGTACAAAGGTTAAATTTTTGGGATTATAATATTTAAGGATTGTGTTAAGATTGATCTTGAGAGAGTAGAAGCCATTAAAAAAGTGCTTATCATGTAGTCAAAGAAAGGAATTTAGTCATTATTTTGATACATTTACATTGTAAGGAGGTTTTTGTCCAACTTTGCATAGATTACTTTGCCAATTACATGTGTGTTGAAGAAATACCAAACCATAAAGTGGGAGGAGAAGGCCATGTAAGAATTTAATGACATCAAAGGAGACTTGAAGTGTATCCTTATCTTGGCTAGTCTTGACTATACAAAATCATCCATATATTCTCTTTTTCATCACATAATACATAGTTTTTGTTTTATTTTAAAAGAATTATGATGGTCACGAGCAACCCATATATTTCTTTAGTAAATCTATGCAAGTTTCTGAACTAAATTATACCATTATGGAAAAACAAGCTTTTTATCTCTTAAAGGATATTAAAATATTCATATCTTATATTCAAATTTCAAAGAGTGTTGCATATGTCCCACATAGAATGGTGAAGGACATCTTACCTCAGATTGAAGATTATAGAAAGAGATGTAGGTGCATTAGAAATTTACAAGAGTATGATATGGATATTCATACCACCAAGTTGGTGAGAGGGATGGTCCTAACCAAACTTATGGCTGAGACCAATTTGCAAGTTATTGAAGTAAACATTGATGTTGTTAAATTTGATGATTTTTTGAGTATAATGAACATATCTCTATGGTATAAATACATTGTTTATTACTTGGAAAATCTAAATTTTCCCCTTAATTTGGATAAAAACCAAAGGAGAACTCTAAAAATTCTTTCCCAAAAATATATCTTGACTGAAAATGGATTGGCATGGAATAATTTGGATGGGGTTCTCCTAATATGCCTAGTAGAAGAATGAAATATTGATTTGATTCAATAGTTCCCTAGTGGAGTATGTGGTGGTCACTCTGCAACTAAAGTAAAATCTCATAAAATTATGAGAGTTACTTGTTGGTGGTCATCACTATTCAATGATATTTCTCAGAAAGTTATAAAATGTGAGAAATGTTAGCACTTTGTCGGGAGGTTGAAAGCTTCTAGTTCTCTTCCCTTACAGTTTGTACTGATTAAAGTCACATTTAGACAATGTCAAAAGGATTTCATTGGGGAAATCATTTATTTTTCAATCAATGGACATAGATGGATATTGGCTATAACTAATTACTTCATGAAATGGGTTGTGGTTGTCCCTTAAAATAAGTCTACATGCCAATTTATTATGGACTTTTTGTTATATCAAATTATTTGTAGACTTTTAAGGTAATTTTTTATAATGCCTTGAGTTTCAAAATTTAGCCTTTAGTGACATTTTACAAAAAGTATGGGATAGAATTATTTTATGCTTCTAATTAAAACCCTTAGGGAAATGGGCAGGCAAAATCCCTTTTGAGCTTCTGTATGGAGTTCAAGCTATTTTTCCTATGCATTTGTCACTGCCAACCTAAGAGTTTATGTAATAACAATAAAAATATGAGCAAATCAACCATTATGAAAGTAGAATGAATTAGATGGTTGATCTTGGTAAAAATAGAAGACAAGCTCATGAGAGAAACCTCAAGTACAAACAAAGAATTAAAATATTATTTGATAGAAAGGTTACTCTAAGAACTTTTCAAGTAGGTGATTTGTTTTTAATTTGGGACAATAGGCTTGAGGATAAATGCAAGCACGATAATTTTTATGCCTTGTGGATGGGCCCTTATTTCATTTACTTTAGGATTGGGGAATACACTTTCTTCTTGAGAAACCTAGATGTTGAGATACTAGAGCTACTAGTCAATGGAAGACATTTGAAACACTTCTTTTGTTATGTCTATGGATATGTATCATTGTTTATATTGTATAGCTTTGTTATTTCATTATTTTTTTCACATTTTATGTTGGGACTCTATTTATATAGTTCCTTTTGGTGTTTTAGGTTCATGTTTTCATTCTCAAATCCTCCTAATCTATTTTTATTAGTCTTCCTTTGTCAAATTGAGTTTCCTTGGGTGTTCTCTAATAATTTGTTAAATTTTTGACTTTGTGTCCTAAAAGATTGGCACCTCATATTATTTTATTGGGTCCTTTGTATATCCATAGGAGGTGTACATCCCTAATTGAGATCTAATGTTATTACTCAAAAGTATACTGAGCAATTTCTACCCTTTTTAAAAACATTAGTGCATGAATATCTAACTATTGCCTCATATTTGGAAGTACTCACTTGAGTTATAAATACATCCTTTGTCTTGAGAAAATCTTATGTAATCCTAGTTCTAGCTAATGCTTAATGTTTTCATGTTTTAATGAGATTGAATGATTTGTGATTAAAATAAATATTGGAAGATTGAATAATGCTAATTATGATGTTTTCCATCTTCGAAAAGGTTTTGAAGTGCTAGAATTATAAAGGATAACTGAAAGTTTACAATATTGCAAATTATAGATGGGGTGAAAAGGTCTGTATGAATACATGATAGAAAAAAAATTGTAAAAATTCACAAGTTTGACTTTTCATATTCTTATGTTTTTTGAAATATTCTTAAGTTTTTTGGAAAATTATTAAGTTTAAAATTTTTGGTAAAATTTTTTATTCAAAATTTTTGCTCAAAAATTTTTAAGTTTGAATATTTGGAATTTTTATTCAAAAATTCTCAAGTTCGATTTTCCAAAAAATTTACAAGTCAGACTTTTTGTTCAAAACTTTTTTTTGAAAACTTAATCAGAACTTTTGTTAGTTGCTTTTGGTTGGACTTTGTGGTCGTATATTTTGTTTTGAGTTTTCATTGCTTTAAAAGATTTGGTCAAAGAAATTTTTGTTTGGCCTTTTTATGTTAGACTTTTTGTTTAGACACTTTGTGCTCAGAGCCTTCGATTCAAACCAATGTCCACCACCCTCCAATCAATATATAGTAAAAAGAGAGATAGTCTAAAGGGCTATCAAACAAGTTTTAAAGGAAATCAAAGGTAAATTTGGAAAAACAAGTTAGGGCATGTAAGCATTCAATGGGCCACGTCAATATTTTTTCTCATTCCAAAATGTATAACCTATCCAAGTGGAAGTTAAGTTAGTAAAAAAAATTAGAACTCAAGATTTAAAATAGAATAAAGCCACACTATTGATAAAATCCAAGTGAGGGGTCAAACGGTGAAGCCAAACTTTTAAAAGGGTAAAATAATGCATTTAAGCATTATAATGTTTTATAGCAACCCTAAAAAGATCAAAGGTAAAATAGAAATGTGTAAGGCATAGGAAAGTCTAACATTAAGGAAAAAAAGAAATGTGCTCTTCTATGTGGGATTAAATTGGCTATCTCTCTTGGTATCAGGAATTTGAGTATTCAGGGGTACTCTAAAATGGTTATTGATGCAGTTAACAATGTGTCAACTATTGGTATCAAGCTGAAAGATATTATTAGGGATATACAAATTCTCCTACAGAAGATTACCAAGGTAGACATCTCACATATTTATCATGAGGGCAATGATGTTGCAGATGCCTATGCCAAACTTGGCCAAGAATATTCAAATTGGTGATGCTGGCACTAAATTGATCACATCCCTTTAAATATTATGGATCTCATTCAAAAGGAAGTGACACGTTAAGGATGATTCAAATTTATTCGAAAGACAACTCACTTTATCAGTCCTTTTAGATGGTGCTGACGTTTATCTTGGAGTACGGGTATTTTTGTACTTTCTTGATTGTCATTTCCACTTCATTATGCCCCTTTGATAAGGCAAGTGGATTGCTTCATCATTATCATGATTACCATGAAATTATGTTTAAACATGGGATGAGTGTCATCTTTGTATGGTGTTCCTTATTTATGTATTGTTTCATCACCATTATCAATATCCTTGATTAAGGGATTGAAGTTACTACAAATATGACTACAAAAATTTGGGGTTTTTGTGATCTATTCTATAAGTCCAACATGGGTGGAGATAGAATCCGAATGCAACCCATTTCTTGTTGAAAGTTTAAAGACAACTTGGTGGTCTGGCACTATTACAAAGAGGGTGGGATTAGCCCCTATTTGGAGATGCTCAATGGGTATGATGAAAACCTTTCTAAAAAATTCACTAGGTCTTGGCAAAATTGACGAGTCTCTATGGGGGGAATAATTTTTGATATTTCAGAAAATTTGATTGCTATGGCTACTCGCATGTCTACTCAAGGGATTAAACTACAACAAAAAACTAAAATTGTGGACCTTTCTAGTTAGAAGCTCTTTCTTGGAGAAGGTGAAGAACTAGTACCCTACCAGGGGGATTTGATTGAGTCAAGTTGCCCGATCCATGGTACATCGTGTGTTTTCTCCTCATGAAGTATTTCACCTTGGAGGGGCACTTCACTAGATTTTACAACTATATCTTCCCATTCTACATCATTTTAGGTGAAATTCACACATTAGCTTTCCTTTTTATTTGCTTTCTTCCCTTGAGCATTATGTGCTTAGGGTTAGAGCTAAAATGGCTAATAAACTTGCTAAGAAACCTTTCCCCCTTCAATAGGGCCTTATCTTCTATCTTTACAATTTCCATCTTGCCCTTGAGCCTTCTAAGGCCACTCAAATTAATAGTGGGGAAATTTCTTCTAACCCTAATGCTACCACTATTTTTGAAGAGCCATGCCCTTCCCCTATTTCTACTAAGACAAAAGAAGTTTCTTTTTCTACTCTTGAGGAGATTCCCATAGATACTCTAGGCTCTACTATGAGTACAAAGTGTAAGAAGAGGAATACATATGATGGTGAAGCGAGCACTATGGGGGCTACTGTGGGGACCCCAAAAAATCCCTGTAGGACCCCCATGGGTAAAGGTAGCAAATCTCATTCATCTACTAATGCTATTAAAGAGGGTTTATCCTCAGGAGTTAGGCGGTCAGGGTGAATTACTGGAAAACCTACTCCCAAAGCTAAGATTATCAACGACTCTGAGAGTGCCTCTGATGAATCCACTTAGGGTGATGAGGCCAAGGATATGGATGTTCAAGAAATCTCTGCAGATGTTGAGGGTAAGCATGAGACTAAAAAATTAGAGGCTACTGCTGAGGATGTTATTGATTCTATGGAAAATGCTAGCAAAGTAGAAAATATGTTTGTGGAAGAAGCTCATGATGAAATAGAAACTGATGCTAGCTTGGGATCTAAAATTTTAGTCCTGAGTGGTTGCATTCAAAAAATGAAATACAAACTTTCTATTGTGATCTGAAATTCTATTTTCCTTAACATTTCTATTATACAGGACTTGGGTGCTGATGTTATTGTTGACAATGAGGAGAACTCTACAAATTTAGATGATCTTATTAAATCCATGTTTAAGCAAGGAGAGAATCTACCTCCTTAGTTTTTGCTTCTATTTTGATGATTCTCTACTACTCTGTTATAACTATCTTAGTTTATAGTTGTTTTTGTTGTTTTTGTTGGGTTAATAGACTGTGATGTTTCTATTTTGAGGCACTTTTTGTGTTGGTTGCCTCTGTGGCTTTTCTACTTTTTGTAAGGGTTCATCCCCTTGTTTATCCACCTTATATTATAAAAAAAATAAAGGGAAAAAGGTAAAATAAAGCTAATTTTTTCCATTTTAAATATTTTTCTTATGTTGAATACCTCCTTGGAAGAAAATTATCTTATAGGGTTTACGAAGCTAGGGTGGGCCATTCCGAGCATATTTTCCAAATGACCATGGATCCTTATTTGATTCTATCATAGTTATAACATTATTTTCAAATCATTACAAGGCAAGGGGTGTTTTTTGGACTACATAAAGAGAAGGGTAGTTGTCCATAAGTTTCCACCTATGTAAATGATTATTTGAAGGCATAGACCAAGGTAATATTCTCCTTCAAGCCCAAGTGAAATGCATTTCCAACCAAGAAGATCAAGGGTTTGTTTGAAATACTCATCATTGTAAGGATAGGTTATTACCAAAATAATTTGCTTTTAAGGTATGATCTTATAGGCGTGATCAAGGGCATCTTCTAGCTGAAGCATATTCCTAGAATATTTTGGATGAAAGAGTTACATAAAAAGAGGTCTTATCCTCTTTTCAAATATTGTTGTTGGTTGTTATTTCTATCTCTAAGGCTCTTTCAAGTTTTGGGATCCTTGTTATGTTTGTCTTAGCTCCCTTGTTAAGGTATTTACAATTATACATCTATTAGCAATCTCTAATAGTATTGTATATGTCTCCCTTGTTAAAAGAGCAAACTCACAATGATTTCCCCCTTGATCACATTCTGAGCAATGATGTATGTAATATTTGATTTCAAGTTAATGGAAAATAGGTGTGATTTTTTGTTGTATTTTATCAATGAAATGTAATGAAATATTATTCATGTTATGTTTATTAGGTATTTAGTTTTATGCTTATCAATGGTGGCAGCTATTTTGGGCATAGATCTAAGTTGTAAATTCATTTAAGCAATATGATATGGGGATATGTTGATGATAACCTTTTAACAGAACCCTAGTTTATGTATATTATAGGAGAAATAATTTGAAGTTCTACTTGTAGTGTATGCTTTAGGGTTTTAAGAATCATTTGAATATTTGCATTATGTTGGTACCAATGGATACAACTCATTTCTATTAGTTTATTTGGCTTGTATTTCAATCTTTCAACATCGTTGTAAATGAATGATGTCATTACCTATTGAAAGAGAACTTGTTGTTTGAAAAACCATACCACGACATTACTCTTTATATTTACCTAACTCATCCTACCCTATCCTAATCTACAAATTAAAAAGATGCATATTTTGAGTGTTATTTACCTATAGATGCATAAATATTGCATATCTAAAGTGTATCTATGTTTTGTGATTTAAATCCCAAGATTACAGTTTTCCATTTGGCCCTTTTTTTTGAAAATATATCTGGAAATAAAGGTTGTAATCAATATTACACCTATCTTTAGTATCTTATGTCTATCCTAGAGTATTTATTCATTTCATGTGACAACCCTTCCTCGATGATGTGTGAAAACTTGATTATGCCCTAGTTTGATTTGTGTTCTTATGTGCCAATAATCCTTATGGAGATTTAATTTAAGTATCCATCCATGTGAGAAAGCTACCCCTTAGGTCAACTCACCTTGGTTTAGGTAGAGCTACAAGTAACAAGGAGCTAGCCATACCCTCTATTGGTATATTCTAGTTATTGTTTATGTTCATTCCATCATATGTCTAAACCCTTCCTTGACTATAAATACATATTTATAGGTTTTTCATCTTCATTTTCCATTTTCTCAAAGTGTTTAAGGTTGAGTGAAAGAGGGGTACAAATGGGAACTAACACTTGACTAACACCATTGCTGGGGACTAAAAATTAAATCCTGGTCACTTGTGTTATTGGGGACTCTTGTAGATAGCTATAGTAATTTAGGTTTGAAAAGTTAACTACAAATCTTTGTGTTATTTTTACTATATTTGGTCTGTCAATACTGTAACACTTCATTGGTTCCTTTACCATAGATTAAAACATCGAATATTGGTTACTTATGTTGTCAATGACTACTGCAAAGAGCTTTCTATAAAATTTAGGTTATTAATTTCTATGCATATATTTGATGCAAGTAATATTAGTTGCATATTTAAGATAATATTTATTCATATTCTCATATGTTTGAAATCTAACTTGAGAATTTTTTAACAAAAAGTCCAAAAATTCAAACTTAAAAATTTCTAAAGAAAAAGTCCAAACAAAAATTCCAACCAAAATGTCTGAACTTAAGAATTTTCCAAAAAAATTATGAATTGAAAAAGTCAAACTTGTGTTTTTTTGTAACTTGTTTCTTCTCCATATATTCTAGTAGACCTTTTCACCCTAACTACAATTTAAAATATTGGAAAAGTATAATCAACCTTGAGAATTATACCACTTCAAAGCTTTTTTGAAAATGGAAAATATCATACTCTTCTTTATTCCTTCTTCTTAGATTGATTTTAAAACATTAAAATGTTAATAATTAGTTGTAATCGATATTACATAGGGTTTTCTCAAGGTAACATCTAGATTTTTAACTTGGTTGAACACTTGTAAGTAAGAGGCAACATTTAGATATTCATGCACTAATATTTTGGAAAAGGGCATAATTTTCTCAATGTAATTTTGGGAACTAATAGAAGGCATCTATCTAACATTTATCTTAAAATAATAATCAGTAAAATTTCTATAATATCTACAATAGAAGATAGGTAATGGACATCCATTGGGCAATGCAACAACCAACAATTTTTTATGATGGGATACTACTAGATTATGAGTTTACAAGATGACCAAAACCATCTTAAGAAGTTTCTTAAATTTTATGGGTTTGAAAAAAGAGATTTGAATGCTACATGTCTTTGCATGAAATCATTAAGTGATGCATTTTTATCAATGGGTTCTTGACTTCATTAGTTCGATCAACCCAAATTATTCTCTAGGGCATAAATTTTTCGTAACATCCACTAACTATTACACTAGATGGTTAGAATTTTTGTACACCAATAATTATAAAACATTGGATGTTTTCAAACTTATCAAATAGAACATAATAACTAGGTTTGACAATCTAATTTCCCTAGTTTATGATAATGGTATATATTTTCAATCTTTTGAACTTATTGAGTGGGAATATAACAACCAAGTTACCATCAATTTCTCTTCAAATTACTACTTATAAGAGAATGGAGTGGATGGATTTGCAAACAAGAATATAACAGATGCTATCAAGGAGTTGATACAAGATAAACAAATAGAATTACATCTTATATATAAGTATGCACTATGGATAGACTAAACTAGGCACAACAAGCCCTCAAGGTCTTACCTTTTTTGTTAGTGTATGGATATCAACCCATTTTCCATATCACTCTTATAATACCAATGTACTATTTTATGCATGAGTACATGGGAGAGGATGAAATGATCCAATCTAAAATAATTGATGTATTTAAATGGAATATGCATGAATTGAAACATTACGTAGCTTCAAAAAATACCAAGACATTGCCAAATTATGGTTTGACAAAATGTCTAAGATCAAGGATTTCAAGATTTCAAACCTAGTGTTTTTATGAGATAAGTCACATGAGAATAAAGGACAACATGATAAGTTCAATCCTTTATGGATTAGCCCATATCAAATATATAAAATTCTAGGTAATAATGTCTTTAAATTAAAGGACCTCCATGGTAATTACCTCACTTTTTCATCCAATGGATAGTTTTTGAAACACTATTTCATGGCTACTCCAACTAGATATTATGTTGAATAACTGTAAATGAATATGTAGATGTAAGAGTAGATTAGAATTTCTCATTTTCTATAATAGGTTTTATAATTTATAAGTTATTCTTTCTTGTTTTCCTAGATTAGTGTTTCTTATTTTTCTAGATTAGTTTTCTTAGAATTGTTGAACACACCAGCTGATTTTATAAGCTAGAATTATAAAAGACCTACCAAAAAAATGGGATGGTATAAGAGAAGATAAATTGGTTTTCACTAGTAATGTTTGAGTTTTTAGGACAAAGGTATATGTTATGACTAAATTAAATTCTACCTATACTGAATGATTTTACTAGACCTGTGGGATTTACTTTGATATACTCCTGTACAATTTAAAAGGACTTCTTATTTACAAAAGATAAATTTCATTATTGCATGCTAAAACATGAATTATATATTAAAAAAATATTGAATTGGATGAACACTGGAAGGGGCATGTTAATTAAAATAACTTTTCTAATACATGCACATAGTCAATACTGATTCCCAACCCTTATTATATATATTTATATGTATATACACACATAGATATATACATATACATACATACACACACACACACACACACACACACATGACACACACACACACACACACACACACACACACACACACACACACACACACACACACACACACACACACACACATGCACATATATGTATATATGTATACCTATATAGTAGAATCATGAAAATTTATGGAATAAGGATAAATAAATTAATCTCTATTAGGAATATGGATGCATGGTTGGACATAGATTAAGGCTTAGATTGGAATCAAAAGTATTTTTGTTAGTGTTGTGGGAAATTCACTAGTAATATAGAAATGCCTAGGCTTCACTTACTATTTGTTTATAAAATCTAAAATCAAAACGAAACCTAGTATTTAATATTATTTTTATTTAAAAACTCATAATAAGAGGAATATTAATTTGATAAAATCACACATGTAGATCCCACGAATGAAAAGGGTTATTATATTGCATGGGGAAGGACTCTTTTTTCATAGGACTAGTTTACTTTTTTTTTTAAGAACTAAAGTGCCATGATAATGCATATTTGAAATTCAACATTCTAAGAAACTTGGGATTACTTCCACAATAAGTTTTCATTTGTTGTGCCCCAATACACACACCCAATTTTTTTGATTTTTCTGGGACCCACTAATGTTTGCATATATTTATTTGAAGTATTATAAACCTTATAAATTCATGATATTTATTTTGATATGTATAAGTCTAAAGTTTATTCTCAAAGGTCTAAGTCAAAATCTTAGAATTCTAAAATTATGAAAATAAATCTTGGGAATTAATTACTAGAAGTTATCCCAAAGTTCTAAGTAACTTCAGAAGGGATTGTTTATCAGGATATACTTAGTATAACCCAAATATTTTTGGATATTAAACAAAAAAATACAAATTTCACTTGATTTAAATTAAGGAAGTTGTAGTTTTTAACACATAAAAAATGTATGGCCACAAAAACATAAAATCTCTAATAAAATATGTATATAAATAAGATATGGAACCGACATGAATTTGGTTTCCTATAATGCATCTAAGTGAGGAATAGTAGTTTTTGTCAGGCATGGGAGGCCCTAAAGCTATAGAAAAAAGGAAACTAAACAATACATCTTTGTATTGAGAATCATAATGGCACCATAGAAATAGGATAATTTTGAAATGTGACACTTTTAACGTATGTTTAGTTACTTGCACATAAAATGTTGAGTTGTTTCGATTGACACCATTCACCATGGTGGCTGACTCATGACTCTACAAATTAGAATCATGAAAGTTGTGAAATATTTCAAGGTGTATTAGGTGGTGATGGTGAGAATAAATGACAAATTCTCAATTAAGGGATTTGTAAAGTGGGCCTCTATAATTGAAAGAGTGTAAATCACTAGGTGTAATTCACACAAAATCAATGACAACTTGGATCATTTCACTTTTTTTGAATGGAGTGTTAACTAATAATAATTTGATATTTATTGTGGAGGAGATAGTGGAAAATGTGGTAGTGTTTTATTTATGTGATTTTTAAAAAAAAAAAAAATATAGACATTATCATATATGAGGTTAGAGAATGTGAAAAAACTAAATATTTGACTTAAAACCCCATAGATGCATTAGAAGAAAATAAATTATCTCCTACTATGAATTCAAAACTTTGCAATGCAAAATTAGAGAAAGATATTTTACATTAGTCTTACTCATAATAATTCTAAAGATTATTGTGAATTAATTTTCACAATGCTTTAAATTACCCATGCTAAATATATCACCTACTCATAATGCATCAATAATATGTATAAATAAATTCTTCATCTACACCGTACTATAGAATGATTATGGCATAATTATTAATATATTATATATTTTATTATATATTATTATATTAAATATAATTATATAATAAACAATTATTTATATTTTAATAAAAATTTCACTCAATATTTAAATCTTTTATTATCATATAATAAAAACAAAACAATCATTGGCAGTCAAATTCATTTTTCCCTCACAAAAAATGTAATATCAATTAATTGTTGATTGAGCGAGACATATCAATATAATGTGTAATTACCATAACCATTCCATTAACACATGTCAATAACTTAAGACACATTTTAATAAAATAATAACACATACATATATTCTTGCATTGACACATAATATATCAAATAGTCAGAAACACATTTCAATTCTTGTGGTGCTAGTTTGAATTAGTAATATTTGATTAATCTCATGAAATTACTACTAGTTTTGAAGCACCTGTGGAAACATGACCTCCATTAGATGAGATGGAGGGTGAGGTCTTTGATTAATTTTGTTTCTAATATTCACATTGAGATAAGCATGGGTCCATGGAATAGTGGTAGGTTTGGAAAACATGTTGGAGTTTATTTGTAGCAACACATGATGTTTATTTTAAGGATCTCTAATTTCATCTATGAATTGACCAAAATACCTTTTTATTACAACTCTATAATTATTTATTGTGGTAGATACCTAGGAAATGGTTTGGGTGCTTATGGAATACATGCTTGTAATTATTTACATTTACAATTCTCATAAGGAGGAAAGGAATGTAGGAGACTAATTTGTTTTATTATTTTAAAAAATTATTGTGATAAAATAAGTTTGGCCAATATTTATAAGAATCAAAGTTGGGATTTTTTTTCATTTTATTCCTTCACATACAAAAGTAACAAGGCTCCCTCAGTGATAGTGGAGGAAATGACATGTCATGTTTGTAGAGAATGTGGTAGTATTTCACTTGCTATTAAGGTGATACAAACTACAATGAAAGGTGTCATAGATTTGTTAGGATGGGATGTGATTCTTTATATATTAAAAAATGCAAACAAGGTTAATCTATATGTGGATAAAAAACTTTACAATAATTTTAGGTTGAGATATGATGCTCTATCTAGCTACTACTCATATTAAAGAAGATACAATAATAAGGAGTTTGTTGTTACTCATATTAATCACAATGTGTCTATATCATAAGTATTTATTGATACATTTAGACTTAAAATAATTAAAACCACCTATAGTCAAGAGAATATGATATGAAGTATTATATTTTATTTTAAATAAGGTGCAAGTAATGAAAAGAGAAATGTCTATTTGATTTTCTTAATGTTTTATTAGTATTTTTTTATTTCTTTTGTGGAAAATATTCCACTTTTATGTGTACGATGTGGGAATCCTCTAATCCCTGATAATTAAACCTACCAAATCTCCTTGGTAGGTGGGACTAATCGACAATTGGACACCTTTTCTCACAACCATAAAAAGATTTATGGTTACAAATTTATATATTTCTTATTTTTATGATTTCAATAATTTTTATATAAAACATTTGATTGGTCTAAACTACAAAGAGATTTAAGGTTAATAATTTATATATTTGTTATTTTTTTGATTAAAATAATATTAATATATAACTGAAGAAGGTAAATGTTACCTGACAAGGTAGGATATAGTTATCACAGAAGTGATGTTGACAAAGTGAGAACATGGCAAGTGTGTATTTTCAAATGATTTTTATGTTTTCCTTTCTTAAAAATCATGGAAAACTTTGGATTTGTCAAAGTTTTTTTTCTTATGTTTTTGACAAATAAATTTAACATATGTTCATGTCCACACAAAAAGAGGCAAGGTCATAATTTTTCAAAGTGCATGCAAGGTCTATTTTAGCCTCATCTCTAATGGTGAAGCCAAAACTTGATGGTCATCTATGAGTATAATACAATAAATATTAATGATCCTTAATGATTTATTCTCATCATTTGTTAAAAATAATATATATTTAATATGACACTACTAAAACCTCTCATAACTTTATTGTAAGGAAAGAGAAAATGACACTTTTTTCTTATTGAACGTATACAATAGATTGAACGAAATCATGTTACAAATTTTAAAAATACTATATGTATAAACTTGACTCTAAAAAACAACCTGATTTGTGTAAAAAAACATCATCACCCTAGTATATTTTAGTAAATATTAACTATATCACTTTCTTAATAGAAATCTAGTAAATTGTTCTGAAGTATGAGCTGGGCATACAATCTTTTTTATGAAATATTTAAAAAAATTATGATGTAAATTATAATATTAACCAATTTAGAGCGGGTGTAGAGAAAAATTAAATGGCACATTAAGTGTGAGTAAATGTGATGAAAATATGGTGAAGGAAAAGTAAAATGAAATTATAGTGAAGTTTAAATAGACAATGAACTAATTGAAATGATGATAAAACATAGTAGAAAATAACATTACATTAAATAATTTTCAGGGAATTGAAAATAAAAGTTTAAGAGTTTTCAAAATGATAAAAATGTTCATGTAACATCTATCAATGAGGCCAACTTATATGTCATCTGATAGCTCATTGGAAAACTTAAATGGAAAAAAAGTAGTAAATTTGGTCGACAATTGATTTTTTTTCCATTTTTTGTGTAAATGGATGTTAATGTTTGATTATATAATGCATGACACATAACATAGGTAAGGACAACTATCCCAAATTCTTCCTTGCTAGGTGTCCTCAAGTTTCCCATATGAGTAATTGAATGATTTTTGGAAGCAAAGGTTATCAATATGGTGTTTTTTTTATTCCACTAAATTTGGATCTCTATTTAGAAAAATTTAAGCTCTAGGAGATTTCAATATGGAAACTTTTATGTTTAAATCAATTTTGATATAGTCTTAGTGTTTTCTTAGTGGTAGGAAAGGTAATTCATATTTTTTGTTGAATTTTTAGAATGAAGATGACAAGATAAAAATTAAAAATTGTTTTTTATACTATCACATTTATTTTTAATGGTCAAAAATGTAAAGTATGATAGGTTTACATTTGAATATTATATTTGATCAAATTTTTGACTTTTTTAGTGTTGAAGTGTTGTCTTGAATCTTTCTAGTTGGAATTTGTCCATAATACCACTATATGTTCATTGAAAACACATGAGTACTTTTTTTTGTATATGTCTTATGTGTGTAGAGTCAAACCAATTTTTCATCCATGCCTCTTTTTATTCTTATGGAGGAGGAAATATGTTTCAATAAACAAATAAAAGCATATGTAATTTAAGTTTTAGTTTCTATTTTTTATGAAATAGGAACAATAACATAATTTTGCATTCTTTGTGGGTGAATAACTTGAGGCCCATAGAAATAGAAAACACATGGAGCAAAGAAGATGGAAAGGTGAAAAGGTTATCAAAATTTTCATGCATATCCAGGTCTATAATCCATCCACATTTGCTTCATAATAATGATAATGTGATTAATCAACCAACCAAGCACTTCTTGGTTTGATTCTTTCATAAAATTTGGAAAACATTTAGAGGATAAGGTGTTGAAATATTGTAGAAAATTCCATTGAAAGGAATTTTACTCCATTATTTTGAGTTTTGAGCTTTAGATCCTCTATACTCTTTAACACAATGAATATTTTTAGGTGTGCTAAAATAGGTGTCTCATATTCACTCGTTAATAAAGCCTAACTGATATTATTAAGATCATGGATGTCCATAACATGTTCTAATGCTCTAAATAAGATATGCTATGATTATACTAGAAAAGGTTAATTTATTTGGAACATGAACCTGCATTAGATATAAAGACATAAAAGTGTTATGTATATCAAACTTTGCACTATATTGTTAGGTGGGATTACCTGTTTAGTGTTTTGAAGTTGTCATCCAAAAAATAATGAGACATTTAAAATAAAGGAGTGTGAAAACTCTTGGTAAAACAAAAATGTAATTCTTACTTTCGAGTGTCATAATATTAGTGGTAGAAAAAAACTATGTTTTACAGTGAGAACGAAATAATATCCTAAAATGTGATATGGATGTAATCATACTTTACCAAATAAAATGCCTCCAGTGTAATGATTCATTTTAAACATTTTATTTTCATATTTTTTGATTTAAAATTTGAATTATGGTTTTATTAGCTAATAGATATAATGTGGCATGGCCTAGTGTTTTTTTTTTTTTGTGTGTTCACAAGACTATTATAAAGACTTGAAAATTATCCATATTCAGACCTTACCATTTTTATGTTCCCTAAAGTTTATATAACCTAAATATCAAGATAATTAGTAGTATCATGATAATTATATTCCATTTACCCTTCATAATTCAAAGTTCTAAATATTCTGAGCTTAGAATAAAGATCACTACATATGGCTCAATCCTATTCTCTCATAACCCCAAATCATACAAAGAATGTTCAAAGTTATAAGGAATTTGATGCATGATATTTATCCATGTGTCTCAATATTATTAACTTATATCCACATATCATATAAAACATTTTTTAAGTCATAAATACTTTGAGCCCTAAGATCTCTCCATATGGCTCAATCTTGTTAAATCATATCAACATAGCATATAAAGAAAGATAAAATGTCTAAATAATTTGAGCCTCAAATTCACTCCATGTGGTTTCATAATGTTAAATCATAGCCATAAATCATATAAATAAATTTTAAAGGTCTAAATACATTTATCCTTGATATGACTCCACATGGATGAATCATGTTAAATAGCAGCCCTAGAGTATATAAATTAAGTTCGAAGGTCTAAAGACTTTGATCCCTAAGATCATTCCACATGGCTCAATCATATTAACTCATAGCCTTAAAACATATAAAGTTATTTCATAGGTATAAAGGATATGATTCCTAAGATCACTCCATATGGTCCAATCATGTTAACTCATAACCCCTGATTATATAAATCAAGTTTAAAGGCTTAAAAACCTTAAGTAAACATGAACTAGAAATGTTTTGAGATTAAGGAGATGCATAGATAGAGTACACATAAATGAGTTTTAAATATAAGTATAGGGATGTAATTTAAATATCAACACTTATATCAAATAAGTGACTCAACACATAAATTGATGAAAAGTTTCCATTTGGCAATCTAAACCCACCATAGCTGACTGAAAAATTAAAATCTATACATGAAAAAATTCAAATCCTATTAATCTTATTGATGTCAAAAAAAATTAAAATTCAAGTTGTATCATTTATAAATATGTGATAAGTCCAATTAAATACAAATTACTTCCCCATTAATACACAAGTTGAACATTACAATTCTTACCTCCCAAGGAACCAAAAGCAATAATTTTTTCAATATATCTAAAAGAAAATTCAAATAGTTTATAAAATAGATACATAGTCCTAGATTTATGAAATTAATTAAATACCATTATATTCTTATGCCCATTATACATAATCCATTTCTGAGAGTATCGAGTACCTAATCACTGAATTTGACAAAAATGATTTGGACTTAAAATTCCCCAACTATTCAACAATTTGGAATGTAATAGAGTCCATAGTGCTGTAAGAAATGTAGTAACATCTATTATATAATGATAAGAAATAAATTTATAACTTACTTATGATTAATAATATGTGACTCCATAATGTGGCAATAAAACCAAAGGTAATATCATGCATAGTCTTGCTCTATTACTTTTTTATATGGCACTTGCATTATGGATTGCTTGCATCTTAGGAAATAAAAGATTTAAATTGAATATGTTTGAGGTCAATAATTTTAAATAAAACTTAGGATTCCATCTCTTTAAGTCACTTATAATCATGTTTTGGCCAATGTATAGGTAGAACATAACATTATAGATCGGAAATTGAAATAACGGCTAGTGGATGGAGAGAGGCTAAATCTCAAGGGAGGTATTTTATCCAACTTAATAATTAATTTTATGTATAATATTAGGTTAAATATTGATCTTATTTATATGTTTTATATCTTCACCAACATCACTTATGTGTAGGTGTAATGGGTCCCATTATTAGACATTCTTCTGACCTCAGTTAAAATTGTGGCCCTAGGGTAGATTATTGTTATTAGATTAAAGGCACAAATGTTCAGACATGATCAAAGGTTGGCTAATATTAATTATTAAATTATGTCTTATATATTCAATAAATTAATTTGTATGGTCCATAAACCTCATTTAAAACTATGGGAGCCAATCATTAAGTACTTCATAAAAGAATATGTGAGGAATATTATTTCTTTTTTGTTTAGAGATTCATAAATGAGATTACTAAAATTTATGAGGATATTTATAATAAAATATATCAAGGTATTCATGTCACTCATATTTACAAGATATATAATAATTTTATAAGGATCATCTCCAAAATGGGAAACTATTGGTACTATCAAGACTATACCATCATCATAATTGAGGTAACAAGAGCACTGCCTTTGTTTTTTCCTTTCCATGTCATAGAAATGTTAGTATAAAAATATATTTCATACTAATTTTATAATATTATATATGAGGAGTTCAATCTTAAACACCTATTTCATTATCAAAATATCCCACTAAGCATTGGGCAGCTTAATTTTGTATTAAGGGTACACCTCAATAAAATAGGGAAGGTCTTAAAACATTATAATTTAATTAAGGCCTAGTTTAGAGAATGGGACCCCATAGTAAATATTGGGAACTATATTCATTTCTTGACAAAGATAAATAGGGTGACTATCACATATAGACACCAAGCATATGAGCATGATCCTATCTTTTTGAATTCCCTAGATGATTCTGAAGTCTGAACTCACATGGGGGAAATCATATGTCAATGATCATTACCTAGGGCATATAATATGACCTAGAAATCACCAAGGAGAAGGAAAATATGATGATAAGGAAGGAATAAAGAGTATGGAGGCATCAATATCCTCTATTATGTCCATAATACCCATCACAATAGTCTTATCCTCCCTCTTATAAAAAATAAGAGAATGATCTATTAGAGGGAGATCCTTAATCGAAGGGAAGAAAATCCCTAAATTAGGAATGATATTATAAAATACCTTCCTGGTCCTCACCTAGGCTCCACTCAATTGATTTATACTACTTTAGGTACAACCACTAAAATTAAAATGACTTCACTTCCTCCATAAAGATAAACAACCGTATTTTATTTTCCATTCTTGCCTCCTCTTACTAAATTACATATGGAAGTCTCCTTGAGTATCTAAAAAGTTACTTCTCATCTATTTCATATACTCCTCCTTCCCATAAAACACCTCAAATTAGTTAATTTCCATCCATCATCACCATTGAGGGGACATATTCTAAATTACTCCCTATTATACTAATATCTTCTCCATTGACTCTTCCCTCCACCATTGATATTATAGTTCCCTTCCATTTATTATCATCTATAGCGATAGTTCCTAATATCATTTATAATTCATTGGTTTCATAATTCTCTTTATCCTCTATTCACCCCATAATTACTCACCAAAGTAAATCCATAGTCCTACTAGTCTCCTCTAAATTCTATTAAGTGGAGGAAAGACTATCATTAGGTCTTGTTATTCTAGGAGAATCCCTTAATGAGGAAGTAGAGGAGGAAAAATGTGGACATGTAATATCACTAGTGGATTATATAATAGATGAAAGGGAAGAAAATGAAGAAAAATTTAGGGATTCAAGTAATGAATAAGTGAGGATAGAAATCAAGATGAAGTAGAAGAAGATGCATAGTTAGAAAGAGATAAAAAAATAAGATTATAAAGCCTATCAAAAGAATAAAATCTAGTTTGGGCACAAACTCATCAAATCCTTACCGAAGAAGAAAGATAAAATATTAATAACATAGTTTCTTCTTTTACTTATTCAATTAGTGTTGTAGATACTCAACCTATAAATTATCCACTTGCTCATCCTAAGACATCAATAGATTTTTCTATTCTTTCCACACCAACCCAAATAATATCTCCTAAGAAGAGAGTTTATGTTGAAAATTTAGGTTTAGTTTCAAATTTTGATTCTTAATGAACACCAGTACCCCAAAAATTATCAACTCAATCAGAGCTATAATTTACACAATCTTGACCAACACAATGATCCATAATGACAACTATGAAAACAACTAGCTTGACAAAATATGTTATATAAATCACCCATCAGAGGGAAAGATCAAGATGGCAATGGATTATACAGGAAACCCTCCATTTTCTCACTAAAATAAATTCTTTAGTGACACCCCTAGTAATAACTTTGTTAGCACCGAAATCTAAACTAAATAATTTGTACCCTATTTTCTAAATAATAAGTGCTCAAGGGTCTATTTTTTGTCATCTGAAAGAATTCTACAATATGTGTTTGTCCTGAGTAAAACCCCACTCTTGCATTTGTGGTGTGTAAACCTATAAAACTTGATTTTCACTAATATTTAGCATTTTCAAGTCTTTTAACATGTTCTGGTTACAGGATCCATAGTGCCAAAAATGTTGGGGTGAATTAAAATGTGACTTGGTGTGTTGAAAAATAATAAAGGTCTTGAGACTATGGGTGGATAAAAATAAAAATTAAACGCAAATTTTAAATTTGTAAATTATATCAAAATGTATGAATCCCATTGAATCATACATTAGTGTCTTATATTGACATGCTTTCCATGTGGAGGTCCATAATCAAAGGGAGCGATGGATGATTTCAAGGAAAAAAATTGGTGTACACTTGTAATTTATAAATTTAACTTGATAGCCCAAAAGGTATATCATATGTAAATATTTAAGCCCACCTAGATGTGTCAATAAAAGGACCTCTCAATGATAAAGTCTTAGTGTCAATACATAACGATGTAGTTTTGGGTGGGGATGACATGATCACATTACAACTTTGAAATTGAAAATTATAATATATAATTAGATGTCCAGTACACACTAAAGACATTTCAAGCACATGCCATTGTTAGAATCCCATGTGGAGGTCTAGAGGAGTAAGCAAAAATATTCAAAGGAAAATCAAAGTCACATTGAGAAAGAAAATTTTCAAAGGGTCATTGATACGTTTCATAGTCCAAGTCAGTGGATATTGGTATGGGGATTATAATAGTAAAAGTTAATTTGTAATTTTCAATATGAACTTCAAGCCCTAAAACCCACAGTTCAATGCAAGAAGGAAATTCAAAAGGTCCATGGTAGAAGTTTTTAATTGATATACAACATTCATTTGTAATTGAAAATTGCAATGTGCATTCCAAGTTCCATCTCTATGGTAAAAAATTTAAATTTTGATTCAAATGTAGAAGTCCATGGACATTCTAAGTAAGAAAAAAATGTTATAATGTAAGTTTGTTTTACAAATTGAAAATTTTAGTTTGATGCCCAAGGCATATAGACATGTAAAGTGAATGAAACGTTCAAAAACTCATTAGAAAAATGTGTGTGTGTCATAAATGGGTGAAACAATAATTTAAAAATTTAGGAATACCTCCAAGTGTCCATAACATGTTTTTTGGTTTTGGTGAAATAATAGGTACATCCATAAGCACTCATATGGATATTGATTAGATTGGATTTATAGGGTCAATTAAAGTGGGAAGAGTGATAATGAGAAGATGATTTTTGTGTTTGCTCTTGGAATGTTTGTTAAAGACTTCAATAACATCTCTTAGCATGTTGTAAAAAAAAGGGGTGGTCAGTGTAAATATTTATGTAGTAAAACTCCTAAATGATTTGGAATTTATCAGCTTTTGGAAATGTATCAAATGAATACACATTAAAATTTAGAACAAGATGAAGGACATTGTGATGATATTAATATTAGAGCATCTATTGATCACTGAGTTGACATTAACCAAATTCCAACTAATATTGAAGATGGGAATGGAGCATATGCTAATGAATGTTTGACATTTTATTCTATTACTAGTTTAGAAATGGTTAGTGCTAAATATACAAAAGGATCATAATCAAGGATTACAAAAATTAGAAAACCTAAACTGGATGACATTAATTTGATAAACACATTGTATTGCCTTGCATATTAGAAGGAAGCAACACTATCACATGAATATGGCATAAAACGTTATCATACTATGAATGGTGGTGTAAGTCCAACATTTGGCATGTCTTTCTCTGATGGTTTTCATTTAATTTATTTAGAAATGGGATATAGCTTGAGTGAAAATGAATTTTTATGCTTTGAAAAATGAAGGGATTGATAGTTTGTTGACAAGGGTTACTAAAAACTTAGGGAAAATTTGATCTACAGTGAAGAATGATAATTACCATAAAGAATCACTCCATAACACAAGAATAATATATAGAATGGATGGGGATGAGATTACTCACTTTAGGTATAATCTTATTGTGTTAATTCTTAGCCTAAAAATTAATCTTTCTATGAGAATATTTTTGGCATCTATAAAAAATCTTAAGGAACATAATTATTTAAAATCCATTCTTAAAATTAGAACACACTAGAACTACTCAACAAAATAAAATTACTATATGGTCTCATGTATCTACACTAGTTTCAACTACATACAAGTTCATTAGATCTAGAACCCTAATTCCAAAGGAAATAAATAATATTGATAAAAGCATTTATAAATAATATTATGAGTCAAAAAATTATATGGAAGATGATTATTATATCCTTAATGACTTTAAGTTTATTGACACACTCAAAGAAGAATTTATAATTGATTTAAAATAAAGAAAGAACATTCATGGATCTGAGGATCATACAAGGTCATAAGACCTAGAATGATAAAATATTAAGGTGTAGAAGACATTTCCAGTGGGAATGCAACATTTAGTTACAACTTTAAAAATTTCAAGTTGCAATATGAATTCCAAGGTCTGAATCTTGAAAGTCAAACATAAGGTCAAAGGCTCAAGTCTCTAGGAATTTTAAAGGTGAACACAATATTAAAATAAAATTTTATAATTATAATTTACAAATTGTAAATGGAACCCCAAAACTTGTAGCATGAAAAGTTTCACCTGGGGTCCAAAATCCTACCAGGGCAAAAAAATGAAAAGTTGCACCTGGGGTCCAAAAACATGGCAAGGAAAAATTAGGGAAAAATTTGACATAGTGTTATTGTGTTTGGAAAAAAATTGAAAAAATAAAAAGGGAATGGGAAAAGTCAAAGTTAAAACATAAAAACAAAATACTAAGTGTCATTTCCAAGGATTCATGCAAAGTGGGTGAAAGATTTTCATTGAAGAAAAATGAGTGTGAAAAAATTCACTGAGAAGATACCAAACTGAGAGGTTTACATCTCAATCAAGATTCCATCAGGTGATTTTATTCTCTATGGTAAAGTGTAGGATTGGCATTTATCTATTAACCAGCCAAATGGACAAAATGAATGGCTAGATCTTCTATTATTTGTTTTTCCCTCCCTTATTTCATTTCTTATTCTTTGTAGGAAAATAAGTGACTAGCTCTTTAGCTGGGAGGTCATCCACAATTTTCCAGTTGGGAGAATTATTAGTTGGAGAGCAAGGTAAAATGGTTTCACATGAAGATAAAATCACTTTTTCTATGAAATAATATTCTCCCTCAAGCTCAAGTGAAACAAACTTTAGGAAAATTATTAGATGGAGAACAAGGTAAAATGGTTTCACATGAAGATAAAATCACTTTTTCTATGAAATATATTATTCTCCCTCAAGCTCAAGTGAAACAAACTTCCATCTAGACAAATAAAAATTCTATTATAATATTTCATCATGACATGGATGAAAAACTACCAAAATAATTTCCTTATAGAGCGTGAGATTGTAGCAGTAATCAGAGACATCATCTATATGGATCATTTTCGATGAATATTCTATGTGAGAAATTTATATAAATAAATATGGCTAATCCTCTTTATAGGGTTTGGTTGGTTGTTGTTAGGTTGGATCTTTCTTGGTAATAATCTTTTCAACTTTCAAAAATATGTGTGTTTTATCTCTCTTTCTAAGGTGATTATAATTGTACAGTCATTAGCAAACTATAAGATCATTTTGTGTATGTCTACCCTATTTCATAGTAAATCCACCACATTTTTCACCATTGATATGCATTATGAACATTGATCTACATTAAAGTTAATGAAAAAATATATGATTTTTGATGTGTTATTTCAATGAATTGAAATTGTAAATTATTCATACATTTTTTATTGGGTATTTATTTTTATTTCTATTAATGGTAGTCGTTCTAGGCATGAATCTAGGTTATATATTATTTTCTATATTTTTATTTGGGTGTTTATTGATATTCTTCTAAGGACACCCTAAACTTATGGATTTGATAGGATACAGTGCTTGAGTCTTCACTTTCAATGTATGATTTGTATATTTTAGGGGTCATTTGAATGTTTGCATTGGATTGGCATCAATGAATACAAACTATTCCCCATAGTTTTCTTATCTTGTCTTTTAATCTTCTAAATCTTGAAGTGAATCATAGCATAGTTATTAATGGAGTTCCATATGTTGAAAGCAACCACCAATATTATATAAATCTAACTCATTCTACTTGTCCTACCCTTACAAATAATACAAGTTGTTTAATATTCTAAGTGTTATTTACCTACCTATAGATGCATGAATGTTGCATACATGAAATGTGTATGTATTTCATATTTGAAAACTATCACTGTAATATTCCATTTCCCCCTTTTTTATCAAAATTTTCTTTATAAATGAAGGTTGAAATCATCCTCTATCTATATTTAGTAGCTTGTGTCTGATTTTGAAGCATTTTCCTAGTCTATGTGATAACTCTTCCTGAGTGGACTATGAAAATTTGGTTATGATTTGATTAGATTTGTTTGTGTACCAATAATTCCTTGTTGATTGAATTGTAGTATCCATCCTTGTGACCAAAACACCTTGTAGGTCCTCAGCCCTTGGTTTATATAGAGATAGAAGTAGCAGGGAACTAACCACACCCTCTTTTCATGTCTTCTAGTCATGTTTTGCATTCAATCCTTCCAGATGATAAACCCTTCCCAGGCTATAATGACATAGTTCAGGTTTTTCATCTATGTTTTCCATCTTCTCAAGTGTGTAAGGATGAATCCTAGATGTGTAAAAATAGGAACCGGCAAACTCCACCCAAATGATTAATCTACCCTCTAACTCTGAATACCCCATCAAAATTGAACAAGGGGAACTTATTTTGCCTTAATTGGTTAAAGGCCTATAACGCTAGAGAAATGGAAAACAAAACATGGTCCTCACTAAATTTCCCATATTATCCACCCATTTCAATAAGTAAAATGGCATAATTTAGAGGGTGATAAGGAGAAAAATTAGTGAACATAAGTACAAGGGAGGACATAGAGCTATAAAAAATGGAAAATATATTTCCCTTATCTAAAAGACCACAAAACAATCCAACTAACCTTGCAAAAGATAGAGAGTATCTTTCTATTTTGTTGATACAACTAGGGAGGCCATGAATTAGATGTATATGAGTAAGGATTAATCAAAACAAAACCTACTATAGAGTTAAATCATCCATTCTCCCTTGGGAAATCCTAGATAGTGTCTAGAGTGAATCCACAAGGTTGTATAACATTTGGAATATTATTTGATTCTCTACAGGTGAGAGTCATCCTAAGAGGATGAATTTACTAAAACTCTAGAACCAATTAAAATAATTTCAAAAGAGACTTAACTACTTGGTTTAGTGTGAAATAAATGTTGTATACAATCCCCTCAACCAAATGTCTACCCAAGATACTGCATGGGATATAAATTATATAATTTCAAATTGGATTGGTGCCTTTAATTGTCATACACATATGAAATGTTAGACACATATTTTTTCACTCTAAAAGAGTGAGGCATTATATATCCTAATAGATATATGTGATAACCTCTACTAGAAAATTAGTAAATATGCCTCATTTTGAAACACTTATTAAAGTATATGTGGATAACATTTAGAAGGAAGTTGAAGGAACCATTTACAAAACTAATGATGAAATTATGTATCTAATCAAATTTTCCAATGATAGAGTGACCGAGGCCAAAGATCTTAGAGAAGTATTTAATTTATTATTAGTATAGCATACAAGATTGATGATTGAGGCCATCAAAGTATTTAAACAATCCCTACTAAATTTTTACATAATCAATCAAGAGTTTGAAGAATCATATTCATTTTCTGAGAAACACAAAGCCATTGAAGAATATCTTGTGTCATCACATGGTTAATTGTTAACTACTATTATTCCCACAACATCATAAGCCACCCAATTTTATGGATATGTAATACTTTATACTCCAAGTATTGGTCATATGATTGTCATTGCTATCAAAAGGGGCATTATGTATGTCATTGATGTCAGAGGATCAGGCATGATTGATGGAGAGAAGATAATTTTTTAAAGTGACATAGTGCTAAGTTGTCATGATTTTACAAAGATCAGTTTTGGACCACTTGAATAACAATTAATAGAATATCTATTATGGGTTTTCAAGAGCATCTTAAATATATGGTCCATAAGTTTAGATGAAGAGAAATTAGATCAATAATGATTTATTTTATCTCTTAGACATTACAAGGTTTCTTGATTAAACCATAAGGATTTAATCCATGGAGTTCATAGGTATATTCTATTCTTATATTGATTGGATATAGGTAGGAACTAGTTACTTAAGTTATATCTTAAGTCCATTTGATCTTTGTGCAACTGGCCCCTTCAACCTAGCAATTACCAGATCGAACAGTGATCAAAGGACTTTATATTTCCTAAGTCCTTGAATTAATATTTATTCTATCTCGATCAATAATTAGATCTTAATCATATGTTGAAGATCTATGAAGCATCTAAAATTAAATTTGTCAAAGGCATCTCTAAGTAAAT
>JARHVA010006545.1:192500-217500 GCA_037957365.1 Torreya grandis
GCATTTTGAAAAATTAGAATGCAAGCATATTTATCTTCGTTAGGGTTTTATGTATGGATGTCTAATGTAAATGGATATACATCTCTTGCTACAAATCCTATTAATTACAATACCAAGAAAGCATTTGAGAGCAATGCCAAGGATAAGAATGTTATTTTATGTGGATTGCCTAATTCAGAGTTTTTTAAAGTGATGCATTGTGAAAATGCATAAGATATATGGAACAAATTAAAGAATATATATGAAGGTGATGAAAAGGTAAAGCATGCCAAGATATAAACATTCTAAGGTAAGTTTGAAAGCCTTAAAATGAATGAAGAAGATAAAATTACAGACTACCTCTTCAGAGTAGATGAAATAGTTAATGCATTTAGAGGCCTTGGAGAAGAGACAAAATATCCAATTAGTTTAAAAAATGTCCTAAGATCTCTACCAACAAAGTATGACTCAAAAATATTTGAAATAAAGGAAGCAATAGATTTGGGTAAACTCACTATTAATGAGTTGAATGGAACATTCATAGCCTATGAGATAAAAATAGGAGAAATAGACACCTTCAAGAGAGAAGTTGCATTCAAAGAATTCAAACTAGTAAAGACATAAGTACCTACATCCATATTTGAGGAGACTGAAGAATAAGAAGCTAACTTTGTTATAAGATTAAGAAGAGGGACTTGAAAGTACAAAGGTAGGTTACCGTCTAAATGCTTTAACTGTGGTAAAGTAAGACATTTTGATGTTATATACCATATAATAAAAAGTATAACTTTGAGAAAGAAAAGGATAGTAAAAAGATGAAACCCCACTATTTACAAGAATAAGAACTTATTTAGAAACAATAAAGGTCCATACATAAAATAAGACAATGATTCATTTGATGATTGTGATAGTTCTAATGATGACCATGACTATGCCTTTGTGGTTAAAGAAAAGGAATTCATATTCAAAACATTAGGGTTAGCTTCTATGGATCAATAAGAATTTTAAGACTCAAATGAAGAATAAAAAGGAGAAGTGTGAACTCATCTGTGCTCTAGATGAAATTGACAAGCTGAGAAAAGAGAACTAGAAATAGAAGAAGCTTGGACAAAAGGAGATTGAAAAAAGGTCAAAAAGACTTGAAAATTTTGATTAGATGGTGGTTATCCCAAACACACAAGTTGAAAAGGGCAAAATAATAGAAGATGTAGTCAAACTTGAACTAAAATCTAAATCTAATGAGTACATGAAGTTAAAAACAAAAATAGTGGATTTGAGAAAAGAAATTGATAAAAATCAAGAATAAATGGATAAAACTTTGAATCAAAAAGGAGGATCAGGCATTCTTGATGAATTGATCAACTCTTAAAATCTTTTAAAAGAGATATCTAGTCTTAGTTATGAAAAAGGATAAATTTCCATAACTATTACATCTCAAGTATAATGTGGAAACACAATATAACACTAGATATAACATGGAAACCGAATGTGGTAAAAACCATGGAGAAAAATCTCAAGTATATGAATGAGCACCAACCCAAATAATCTTCGCAAGCCAAGCTTTTAAGAGCACCAACCCCTTTACTGAGCACCAACCTAGCAACTATTCATGAGCACCAACCCATAGGAGCACCACACCCCTTTGCCGAGCACCGACCCAGCTAGTATTCATGAGCACTAACCCATAGGAGCACCAACCCCTTTGTCAACCATCAACCTAGCAACAATTCATGAGCACCAACCCATAGGAGCACCAACCCCTTTGTGTATACCACACACCTATCTCTCAATGTTGTTATCTCAACAAATGATAGATCAATACAACATCTCTTTCCTCTCTCTCACCTTTGCTCTTCTAAGCTAGATATAACAAATACAAATCATATTCATCTCTCACAATTGCTCTTCTAAGCTAGATATTACAATATCAAATCAACCTCTTTCTCTCATATTACAAATGGCTTCTCAAGCCTTTATTTATAGCATTCCAAATGACCTATGGCCTTCCCCCTTTGTGACCCTTAAATCATCATGGAAAATGGTGCCAAACATGTATGACCCTTCATATTCAAGCCTTTGAAAAGACATGTGGTGACCCTTCATGACCAAAACTGTCCTTCCCTCTTTTGTATTCATCTTGGTGACTTTTCATATTCCTTAAAGTGTCCCTTCATGAGAAATTGTGCCCTTCCTCTTTTGTCTTCACTTGGTGACTCTTGGAATTCCCCAAGATGACTCTTCATGGGAAAATTCATCCCATCCTTCTTTTGTCTTTACCCCGTGGCTCTTTGACTTCTCCATGGGCCCTTATTTTGTCTCATATGCAACCAAAAATATATTCATTAATATTAAATAGATATTAACTCACATTATCCAAGATAAATATATTACAAACAACATTAAATGCAATGGGGCCTTTATCACCAATAATGCTAGACCTTTGACATCAATGACAATATTTCCAACAATCTCTCCCTTTGTCATTGATGGTAACCTCAATCCTAAAACTGTCACATCTTGTCACCTACACATACTGTAATTTGAAAACATACAGTAACTCCCCCTTACTGTAGCAACCTATACCTAATCCCTGTAGCTATTTTTTGCACCTATACCTGTACCTGTTATTCTCCCCCTTTGACATCAATGGCAAAGGGCATACCTGGAGCTAACACTTAGCTCTCCCTCAATTGATGTTGAACATCAATGGCAAGAAGTAAAATAAATTACTCCCAACTCCTCTTGTAGATCTTTGAATATGTCCTTGGATTGTGCCTTTGAGAAGATATCTGATAATGCATATAAATCTTTTCCTATTCTTTGAGAATCTATAATCAACTCATTTGAATATTTTATTCTAACCTCACAACCTTTTACATGAAACTTTAATGTATATCCCTAATCACATATTTAACTAACACTCAATAGATTATGCTTAATACCTTTTTCATACAAAACATTCTTAGTCTTGGTTCTATCATAATCCAAACTCAAAGTACCTTTTTTGGCTATCCTGGAAGTGGTTTTATATCTAAATCTCACTGTGCCACCATTGATCTACTTTACTCTTATCTCATGTCATATGCCTCAAACATCCACTATCAACGAACCATGGCTGATCTTTATTTCTTACATGCAAAGCTGTTTACACCAACATAGAATCTTCAGGTTGTTTCTTCTGCCATGAATATGTCTGAACCTTCTTCTTGATGAATGGAGCTTTGAAACTTTGATCCTTCTTCATTGAATCTGCATGATTATTCTGTTCCTTCTTTCTGAAACTATTTATCTCTTTTTCAACAATCTAATTTCTTGTGACCATAATCATTTGAAACAATACATACACAATTATAATTCTAATAGCCTCAAACCATAATACTGATGCAAAATTTTCTTCAAAAATATATTCCCTCAAAAGATATACAAATTAATCTACCAACTCACCTTCTTTTCATGCAACATAGCCAAGACCCAATAGCATCCACCCTGCTTCAATTTTTCTTAAAAGTGTCTCCTTGAAGCCTAGAAGAGACACCCCACACAAAAGGGTCCTAGAAACAAATCTCAAGAGACTCCCACATCTCCTATGTTTCTTCCTTGATCTTCTTGTGTTTTTCTTTTAGAATCCGTTTAAGCATGTATAATTTTTTTGACTTACTAACCTTATCATTTATGATGTTTTTTATCTTCTCAACTTTCAACTATCTTATCTTAACAAAACTCATGCTCAAATGTAACAAGAGATTTTATGCAATCTTTCCTATCTGATTCTTTATCTACTATAGCAAGTAATTCATTTTCACTTTTAAACTCAACCTGAACAACCTTTCCTATTTTAGGTCTCCAAACTTGAATTTGTCTTTTCTCATATTTTTTAGGGGCTCTATATCCTTTGACATACCTTGAATATCTCTTTACTTTATTTTGACATAATTTAGCAATATGGCCAACCTCATGACAACAAAATCAAACAATATTTCTCATAGCTTTTTCTTGAATGTGACTGAGATCTCCCTTTGATTGATTGCTTCTCCTCATACAGTCTCTTGCCCTATGACCAACATGATGACAAACAAAACAATGGCCATGAAAAGAATTTGAAAAATTAAAAGCATTGGGCTGCCTAATCGGCTTCTTTGATTTGCCTTCAAAACTTGCATCCTTATTTCCTAGGACCAATATTTCATTATCTTTCTCAACCTTGATTATAAGCTTCTCATGATTATCCTTTAAAGACCCTAACTCATTCTTCAAATGATTACACTCTTCTTCTTTTGATGTTAAAATTGAATTTGCAACCTCTAACTGATTCTTACGATCCTAAATAGATATCTTATTTTCTTTTACTTCTATAGCCAACTTAAAATCCAAGATACACACATATTCCTTAAGAGCCTCAACCATATATTTCAACTCATTACTCTCATTTTTTAGCTGCTTGGCCATCTTATGATTTTATTTGATCTAACTTCAAGCTGTTAAACCCTTTCTAAAGGAACCTACTCTGATACCAATTGTTAAGCACAAGATATACTAAGAGGGGGGTGAGTCAGTATATCATATATCTTATTAATCTTTTCTTTAACCAAATTCCACTTAATCAAACATTCAAGATATGCAATAAAACTCAAACAATAAACACCACACAAGATAGAGAGAGACACCAGATATAACATGGAAACCCAATGTGGGAAAAACCATGGAGAGAAATCTCAAGTATTTGAATGAGCACCAACCCAAACAATATTCACAAGCCAACCCTACAAGAGCACTAACCCCTTTGCTGAGCAGTAACCTAGCAACTATTCATGAGCACCAACCCATAAGAGCACCACACCCCTTTTTCGAGCACCAACCCAACTACTATTCATGAGCACCAACCCACAGGAGCACCAACCGCTTTACCAATCACCAACCCAACAACAATTCGTGATCACCAACCCACAGGAGCACCAACCACTTTGTGTATACCACACATCTATCTCTCAATGTTGTTATCTCAACAAATGATAGATCAATACAACATCTCTTTTGTCTCTCTCACCCTTGCTCTTCTAAGCTAGATATAATAAATACAAATCATATTCATCTCTCAAAATTGCTCTTCTAAGCTAGATATTACAATATCAAATCAAACTCTTTCTCTCATATTATAAATGGCTTCTCAAGCCTTTATTTATAGCTTTCCAAATGATCTTTGGCCTTCCCCTATTGTGACCCTTCAATCCTCATGGAAAATGGCACCAAAATTGTATGACCCTTCATATTCAAGCCTTTGAAAAGTCATGTGGTGACCCTTCATGACCAAAAATGTCCTTCCCTCTTTTGTCTTGATCTTGGTGACTTTTCGTATTCCTTAAAGTGTCCCTTCATGAGAAATTGTGCCCTTCCTCTTTTGTCTTCACTTGGTGACTCTTGGAATTCCCCAAGATGACTCTTCATGGGAAAATGTGTCCCATCCTTCTTTTGTCTTTACCCCATGGCTCTTTGACTTCTCCATGGGCCCTTCTTTTATCTCATATGCAACCAAAAATATATTCGTTAATATTAAATAAATATTAACTCACATTAGCCAAGATAAATCTATTACAAACAACATTAAATGCAATGGGGCCTTTATCACCAATAATGCTAGACCTTTGACATCAATGACAATATTTCCAACACCTATAACCATTTTATTAATAGGGATATTAAATTTAGGGTTGTACCTAAAACGAGAAAAAACTTTATAAGCATAAAATCATTTGCTCCTTTTTTAGATACAAATGTGATATGTTATAACTACAATAATTTTTGTCACATAACTAAATAATGTAAAAAAAAACATTGTAAGACAAAAAATATAAAATAAAATCATGCCTCCTAGTGTGAACAAAGGTTCACAAGTCTCTAAAAATGGGGAAAATAAGCCAAATAAGAAACCTAAGGATGTGTGGAAAGTGAAATATCAATCTATGATTTCTCAAACTACACTCCATGCTAAGGAGCATAATTTATGGGTAATAGATAGTGATTTCTTGAAATATATGACTAGTAAAAGGAACAAGTTCATCAAATTGAGAAAAAAGTAAGGAAAGATCTATTAGCTTTGGAGATAACACTGTACCAAAGATCTAAGGTAAATAAACCTTGAACATAGATGGAAAACTGCCTACACATGATGTCCTAAATGTGTGATAATGGATATAAGGTCACATTTAATATAGAAGGATGAAATATAAGGATATATGGAAGAAGAATTACATAATGGAAAATAAATAAAAGCAATATCTATAATCTTAGTGAAGTGAATGGAAATAGCTACCTAATAGGAAAGATTGATGAGAGTTGGTTATAGCATATAAGAATGGGCCATGTCAATTTTGACAACTTGGTAAAGGTGATATAAAATAAGTGTGCTAGACACATGCCTAAGATAACCAAACCTATAGACACTACTAGTAAGGAATGTCAAAAAGGGAAGCAAACAAGGGTCGGATTTCAAATAAAGGAGTATGCAACTACAAAGCCTTTAGATTTAGTTTATACTAATATTTGTGGTCTTGATAAGACAACAGGATCTAAAGGAGAGAGATAATTCATGTTATTTATAGATGATTACTCAGGAATGACATGGTTAGCCTTTTTAAAGGATAAGTCCTAGGCATTTGAAATATTTAAGATCTTTACGGCCATGGTAGAGAATAAGATTAGACAAAAAATCAAATTCTTAGATCTAATAAAGGTGGAGAATTCACCTCAAATGAGTTCATATAATATTGTGAGAGGCATGGAATCAAAAGGCATTACTCTATAGTAAGGAATGTAAAATTAAGTGGAGTTGTTGAGAGAAAGAATAAGATAGTCAAGGAAATGGCCAAAATAATGTTAAAATAGGCCAAGTTACCTAATAGATACTAGAGAGAAGTAATACAAATAACAATATATATCTTGGACAGAGTTCACCCAATGGTAAATAGTGAAAAAACTCCTTATGAAATATGGTATGGAAAACCTTCCTCTATTAAGTACTTAAGAGTGTTTGGTAGCAAATGCAACATCAGGAGAAAATAAGATAAGTTGGGAAGCTTTAAATCAATATGTGTTGAAGGAATATTTATTGGTTATTCCACCCAAAGCAAAGCCTACATATGTTATAACAAAATGATACACAATATTGTAGAGAGCATTAATGTCAAGGTTAAAGAAGGCTTAAAACATGTTAAGCTTGACAAAGAAATATATAATGAAAAATTAGATTATGAAGAGGAAGTAGCTAATGAAGAGCATGAGGAATTAAATGAAAATTCACCTACAATATTTGATCAAAAGGATCATCCTATAGAGCATATCATTGGTAATAAAAATGAAGGAGTTCAGACAAGGATAAGAGTTTTAATGAACAAGAAACAAGTAATTTTTACTCTAATGTCTTAAATTGAGCCTAAGAGCTATGCTGAAGCTATCAAGGATGAGAATTGGCTAAAATCCATGGAAGAATAACCGAGCCAAAATGAAAAGAGAAAAAACTTGGAAATTAGTTTGAAGACCTTCAAAAAATAATGTAATAGGTATAAAATGGGTCCTTAGAAACAATTTCAATGAGGATGAAACTATTATAAGGAAAAAGGAAAGATTGGTGTGCAAAGGATACACACAATTTCAAGGCATAGATTTTGAAGAAACATTTTCTCTAGTTTCTAAATTGGAAGCCATAATAATGTTTATAGAAAATTCAAAGTGTATCAAATGTATTTTAAGTTTACTTTCTTAAATGGAAACCTACAAGAGGAAGTCTATAGAGAACAAGCTAAAGGTTTTCAACTATTAAAATAAGAAGATTATGTATGTAGATTGATGAAATATCTATATGGTATAAAATAAGCACCTATAACATAGCATTCAAGATTATAATAGTACCTATAACAATAAGGATTTAATAAAAGATGTGCAGAAAATAATATATACTTCAAATCAGAAGGTGAGCATATGTTAACAACTATTGCTTTATATGTTGATGATATAATTTTTGGTGGAAACAATAATATAATGTGCAAAGAATTTGCTACTCAAATAGAAAATGATTTTTATATTTCTATGCTTGAATAAATTTATTTCTTCTTAGGTATACGGATAGCACAAAGTGATGAAGGGATCTTTATATCTCAAATGAAGTATGTGAAGAAAATGCTCAAAAAGTTTAGAATAGAAGATAACAAAATAGTTAATATTCCCATGATAACTAGATGTAAGTTGAGAAAAGAGGATGAGTCCCTTGATGTAAATCATATTATGTACATATCAATGATAGGTACTTGTTATACTTAATTAAACTAAGGCTTGATATCATGCAAATAGTATGCATGGTTGTAAGATTTCAAGATACTCTTAAAGAATCACATGTTAATGCAGTGAAAATAATCATTAGATATATCAAGAGTACAATTGACTATGGCCTATGGTATCCTAAAAGTGAATATTTCACTTTGATAACATATATAGATGATGATTGGGTAGGATGTGTGGATAATATAAGAAGCACTAGTGGTGGTGTATTTTTCCTTGGAAATAGACTTGTTTCATGTTTTAGCAAAAATCAAGAGTAAATTATTCTTTCTACATCATAAGAAGAGTATGTGACAGTAGTGGCATGTTACACTCAAGCCTTGTGGATGAATAAAACACTTAAATACATTAATTTAGAGTACAAATAACCTATTCTATTCTTTGTGACAATTCAAGTGCTATTAATATATCAAAGAATCTAGTGATGCATTCCATAAATAAGAAGATATCAATCAAGTATAACTTATTAAGAGAAAAGGTTATAAATCAAGTGGTCATAATGGAGTATGTACCAATTCAGGATCAATTTACAAACATATTCACCAAACCTCTTCCCAAGAAACAATTTGAGTATCTGAAATAGAAGTTGGGAGTGGTCGCTCCTACATCACATCACTAGATCCTAGTGATATTACATGAGTCTAGGGAGGATCATAGAAGCCATGTTAATCCTTGAAATAAGAAAGAAATGGAAACTCATTTACGCTTAATTTTGAATATTTATAATGATTTTATGGTTAGATATTCTTGAACAAACTCCTTTATATGATAAAGGGGGAGAAAATTTTGGATAAACAGTGAGAAAGTTGGAGTCCCTTGGCCATTGATGTCAAAAGAGGAGAAAAAGTGTAAATTAGCTTTGTAAAGGAAGGAATAGAACATGTGTCAAAGTTGAGTTTTGGAAAAAGTTACATTGCCTAAGGGGGAGCAAGTTCGTACGAACAGAGTCAACTCACATTCGTTAGAATCCAATACAGTTAATGGCATATAAGGATAAAAAATTTCCATCATTGAACAAGATTAGAGCATTAAATTTACCATCACTACAAAGGGAGAGATTTTTGGCCATATGGTTGCCATTGATGTAAAAGAGGCATTATGGATGTCATTAATGTTATAGGATCAAGTAGGATTGATGGAGAAAAGATAAAATTTTAAATTTGCCCAGTGCAAAGTTTTCATGTTTTTAGAAATACCATTTATGGATAACTTGAAGAGAAATTAATAGAATATCTATAATGGTTTTTTCAATATCATCTTTAATATATGGTCCATAGGTTCAAATAAAGATAAATGAGCTCAATAATGATTTATTTTAGCTCTCAGGCATTATAGGGTTTCATAGTTCAACCCTAAGGGTTTAAATTATGGAATTCACAAGCATGTTCTACTTTTATGTTGACAAGATATAGGCAAGAACTAGTTATTTAAGTTATATGTTAAAACCAACCCCTTCAACCTAGCAATTACTGAATTGAGCAGTGATCAAATACCTTTATATTTCCTAAGTCCTTGACTTAAAATTTATCCTAGCTCGATAAATGGTTAGATATTAATTGTATATTGAAGATCAAAAGAAGCATATAAAAGTAAATTTTTGAAAGGCACCTATGATTAAATTTTATAGTGATAAGTGTCACAATCATGGAGCTTACCCAGTAAATCTATAAAGTTATTTAAATTAAAAAATTCAAGGATAAACGTGAGGATGCCAAGTGTCTCAATAATGGAAAATGATAGCAAAGGTGTAGAATGCACTGTTTCCACTTGGATTTTCACCCTTTTAGGAGACTAAAATCTTTCCTCATCCAAGTGTCACAATGGAATCACCTCTAGTCTTGCGGGTAACCTAAGGAATGAGGTTAATCTCTAGATAGGGCTAGTTCCCTTGATGTAACACTTTGAATTTCAACTAATACTAAACTTGGGGTTTGAAAAAGGAGAAGGATAACTAAACTCAAAATAAAATAAGGGAGGTGATATACCAAATAACATGATGAAATCCAATCATATGCATATTACACTTGAAATCAAAGGACAAACTAAACACACACTTATCCAATCTTCATCTTCTCACATCAATGTTACATTATGGGGTTATGGATTAATGTGCAAGGATAAAAGGAATAGATAAGAGGCCTATGAGGAAACTAATTAATATACTAACTCACTTACCATTAACATCTCCTAAAACACTTCACATGTCCTGGAACAAGAAGCTTTCCAACTATAAATAGGATGAAAAAATCACAAAACATGCTAAGGAATCCATAGTATTCACTTATGAAAAATCAAGAATTCCAAATGAAAATAATAATAATAGTCATGGAATAGGTAGAAATAAGTTTTATTATTGATCAAAAGGTATTTGAGTAGGGCTTCACAATACTCAAGTGGAGCATCCCATACAATGCCAAAATGGCTAGTTCTTATAGAACTTATGAGAGAGAGAAGAAGAGAGAAGACCAAGGGTCATAAGGACACTTATAAATATGATCCAAGGAATTAATTGTTCATGTGGAGAGATTATGGGATGAATCATGCAAGTTTAGGAGGTACAAATGTCAATCCATGTCATAAACCTCATGAAAAGTGGAAAGAAACTCCCCATTCTATCTCAAAAAACTTGCCTTCATGATTATCCCCATTTAAACTGATCATAACTAATTATTATTAGTTTTTATGATTTGGATGAAATTTAATGACATTATTCATGCCTTTCCATGCATTATTTACATACCTGGTCCTCTTTAAACCCTGTAAATGAACTATCATCATCTATTGTTTAGAAAACTACTCTCTGATGCATTCTGCACACTTGGATTCCAAAAATGCAATAGGATTATAATAAAATACATAAAATTTAGTTAATTACATGTTTAAAGTTCCTCAATTTCCTTGGAATCATCAATGACACCTCAAAATCACTTTCCCTTAGAGTTTTCACACTTCTCCCTAGCTTGTCCATTATACTAGTTTTGACTGGCTGAGTTGAAGCACTTGGTTTGGAAACTTAAGAGTTATTAAAATGACTTATATTGATATGGGGAGTTATCATAAGTATTATTATTTCCATCCATGTGATTTTAATCTATTCAAACCTCCTACAACTTGTGAAACACACAAAATAGTGATAAAAACCATGTTTCTTTCCCCATCCATACACGTCTGTATAATCAAAAAGGAATGGGGAGTATCTTAACTAAGTATTTCACAACATCCAATCCTTTTTCTAAGATAATTATTCCATTTTTATACCTATCTAACTCCATTTCATCCATCATCTCACTATCAAGGATTGACAAGGGTTTTGAGTAGTTTTCATTCTTAAGGTTGGTTCATAAAGTTCTAACATCCAACCTAACAATAAATTACATAAAATCATTGTTCAATACCTCCTTCAACATCCTTTAACTTTTAAAATTCTCATTAAAGGCCTCATGCAATATGTGAGCATTTCAATCTAGCCTATTGAGCTTGTCCTTCACTTCTTGTAGGTCTGAGTTGTTTCAAGGTCTATAAATTGACTCCTAATGATTTACTCGACCTCAAAAGGCTTGAAAAAAAATTTATTTATTATATTAACATGTCATATTAGGCTTCAAAACATGTCTAAGGCCAAATTTTGAGTGACCTTCTCTTTGGGCATTAAGTTTGAACCTTGCCAAGGAAGCTTAATTACACCTTAGGGATCAAAATAGTTTTTCATAGTTCTCCCTACATCCAGTAGCTCAAACACCTCTGATGTGGTCCCATATACATGTTCAAATTCACTACAAATCTTAATTCATTTGAGAAATGAAGGTGACTATCAATTTGGCTTCTAGGCATAACCATGCCTCATGAGTCATGACTGTAACATCTATGGTCTGGAGCATTCTATTGGGTTTCCTACCTTTGAACAAGGTTTTACATGATGTCTTATAGATTTAAAAACTTCTCAAAAATTTCAAAAAAATCTCATATCCTCCAACTCATCCTTTTGTTACCTTCTTTAACACTGCTAGGGTTTATCCATGAGGAAAGTGCCCTCCGTCTGAGACAAAATAGAGGGAAATTCCCCTATTTGTCTATAAAATAAGTATTATATAGGATTCCCTATGTGGTAATTATGCTCTATAAAAAAATACAACCCTTAACTAGGTCATATGACCCCTAACCTTTTCAAATTTCATGGCAAACTATTTAAAATAGACTGTGTGCCCATTCAACCATATGGACTATTTTTTATTGATTTACTTGAGCCCTTTTTATCTATTATGTTTATCATGATGATTCCATTAGTTTGATCCAATTTTGCTTTAAGGTGTTCATCATCCCCAATATTTCACAAATCCCTCATACTACTTGCTTGAGATGATTGTCTTATCCTATTATGTCATTAACCCTTACTAGATGACCCTAATGTAGGTGATTGGTGCATGCTCCGAGCTTGGAAAAAAATTATATAATGTCCTTATAACTCCATGGGGTCCTTTCTCCTATTTTAAGTCCATTTGACTCACTTTATTATTTATAAAATTCAAGAAACTCAGTTGGTTTGTTCACTATCTACTGACTGTATTCCTTTTCAATAGTGAATTAAAGGTCATCAAGCTTGTTGGAGTTTGAAATAATATTGAAATTACCCTCCCTTAACTATTTAAAATCATTTTATATCATTTTTTATTCAACCCTTCACCTTGTATAGCTTTGAAAATCATCTAGACATAATACTTTTCCCATTGTCTATATTCCCAGCTATAGGTGCACTTATCAGGGCATATCCATAGACTGAGGGTATTCTTGGGGAGCCAATGACACAAATTAAGATTATTGAATGATGATAATTATTATATTAATGTCACTTTTAGATTTTTGAAACACCCCATCTTGATGGCATGGTTTGAGTCTCAACTCTTGGATTTGAATTTTTTTTAAAGCTTTAATTATAGATGTTATTGCCTCATTTTAGTGCTTTTGAGGGTAACTTTAGGACTCTCAACAACCATATTACCTTGGACATATGCCTTTAAAACCTTTTTAATATCTTTCCTATGTAGAGAAAACATTTTACACCTCTTTATAGTTCTGAAAATCCCATGTAGGCATGTTGTAAAGTACTTATAAAAACCTTATAGATGCTTGTTTCACCAAATTAAGGATTGGAGACATGACCATAGTCTTTTCACCTTTTGAGAAAATTTCCATCTTGTGCATCCACCTAGTAATTTTAAGAAGTATTTCATGGTACTCTTATCATGTTTGGGTTCCAAAAAGGTTCCACCATGTGTCTTATCATTATATTTAGCATCTCACTCCCCTATTTAGGCCACTTGTAGGTGGCTTTTGTTCATATAGGTAGTGAAGGTGAGGATAGGTAGTGGAAATGAGAAATACCTATTCATTATCCTTTGAATCCCTCAAAAATTTCAAAACAAAACAATTTGATTATGAGAGACTTAGGACAAGCTCCAAATCCCCAAACTAGTATTTGCTCTTCATTAACACCACCTATAGGTGGTCTTTTTCAAGGTGCAGGTAGTAAAATGCAACAATAAATAGTGAGTATGGAAATTGGCCTTTAATGGGTTGAGTACCCATCTAAAAAAATTAAAATACATTCCATAGACCTCCAATAGATTTAAACCACCACAAAATATCCCATTATAGCATTACATCATCAGATGGTCCCTATATGTATGTATGGACTGTATGTAGGTAGTGAGTGTCTATATTGGAGAAATAAGTATAGGAAAAAGGCCTCATGGTAGCTACACTCAATTTAAACCCTCAATCACATGATTTACACCAAGAACCATTTGTAACTAGCTTAAATAATTCTTTTCAATGTGGAAATCATCCTTGCAACCACCTATAGATGCATACTCCAATGGTAGACTGGGTGAAGTGTGTCTATGCATGAAAAATATCAATATTTTTTTGGTAGATGAAATTATAATGTGAATTTAATCAAAATAACATTAAAAAAATGCAAAATAAACTAACACAATCCCTTGCCACTATGGTCATAACATGAATATCTTTGAAACTATCTATAATCAGTATAGTGTATCCTCCTACAACTTAAGGAATTTTTTTTATCCAAACACCATGTAACATGAAACTAAGCATGGGTATAATTAGAGGATGGATTTTACATCCTTTACAACCAACATAAATAGCTAGATTGTACAGAACCTCTCAAACAAGAGCAAAACCTATAGGGTACACAAAATAACTAGTAGATTTGCAAATTCAACTTGTTAGTGATGGTTATAAAGCACAAGCCACTATTCTACAAAATCCTTATAATTAAATGGAGGCATTTGAGTTTAGTTTAACCTACCTAAGGATTTTGAGCTGAAACATCCTGAGTTGTTTGTACCAAGTACAAACTTCTAAGTCACTTTTGCATGCCAAGAAGGATGAAAAGAGAGATGAACTATTTTGAGATATAAATGACACTTCCAAATTAAAAATACATGTAATTTATCATGGGGTATCTTAAGAGTCACATTTCAACATTTTACGAGTGGCACACTTCCCAAGGAGTTGTGCAAGTGCCAAACTCTTCCTTTTCCTTAATAAAACTAGTTTTTTTATGATGAACCTATAAATTTGAGTTACCAATAGTGGTTTAAGAACTATTAGGACATATTTCACATGACATCACCAATTTGGACCTTCATATTTCCCAAGAAACCCATACAAATCATTAAATGTACCCTTTTGACCCCTAAAATGAACCAAAATGATAAATGGGCATAAAAAATAATTGATCAAAGACAATATAAAATAATTTGAGATAATTTAACATGTAATAAACCTCAATAAATTCATATTAAACCCTTATAGACCTATAAAATCATGTTTTTATGTATAGGTGCCCTAATTTGACTAAAAAGTCAAATTTGGTCAATAGTTACATGAGGATGCCAAATGTCACAAGTACGCATACTAAAAATAATGTATAGAAGGAAAGAAATGACTCCAAGTGTCATAAGCATAGGCACTAACAAGAAGTGTACAAAAGGCACATGAGGGTGCCAAGTGTCACATTCATGGGAGCTTGTCAGAGATAAAGTTTGAGCTTGTCAAAAGATCAAATGATGAGTGTGTGATCATGACTGAATATTTAATAGATAAATTAAAATAAATGTGATCAAGTGATTGATGTTTATATACATAGAGGTGAGTTAAAGATAGCTAATTTATGATATAGATAACGTGCATTTATTTCAAATACTAAGGAAGTAGTGAGATGAGATTAAGAGATTGAGGTTTAACATTAGATAGAGATAAAGTTTGTATAACTTTGAAGATATAATGGCATGAAAGAGATTGGATCAAAATATCCAATGAATGTGTTTAAAATTTTAAACATTAAAGCTTGGAAGCATATAAATATCCAATAGAGAGTGTGAGCCTGTAAGAACTTCATACAATGGTTGTGTTTTAAAGCTAAGAAAACTAAATGAGGTTAATTAGATCATGGCAAAAAACTTAAGATCAAAGGCCAATATTTAAGGATGCTCTCATCCTAACTATCAAGTGATATAACATTCAAGTAAGATATAAAATATGACACAGATAATAATATAGATCACTATGATTGATCAAATTTATGTAATATGGCATGTGCATCAAAACCAAAGCTCAATATTTACTAAAAATAGTAATAAGATAGATAATAATGGTAGTGGAACATGAATTCAAGAAGCAGGAAACCTATCGATTGAACTAAGTCCAAAGAAGGAGAATTATGTGGTATACAACAAGTTCGAACGTAAAGAATATACAAAACTTAGATATAGTGCTTCTATATATGTCATCTAGGATATAGTTGTTGTTACTACTAAATAGAGTCAAATTGAGAGAAAGAGAGGTAGAGAGAAAGAGATTGTTGAACATATTGATGAAGCGTGTCAATTAGAGAAATATAGAGAGATAAAGGCATAAGGGAAAAGAGGCAAAGTGGAAGAGAGGTGAGTGTTGAAGAGAATATTTTGAGTAGTTAAATAATAAAATTATAACAGAGAATTGGAATTGGATTCATTTATGAGTCAATATTGTAATCTAGAATTGTAGTTCCATATTTTGAATATAAATCTGATTGGTGGGTACCATTAGATAAATTGAGTTATTTATCAGTTATGGAGTTGGTTCTTCCTTGAATTAGATTCTCTCCTTAGTTTTAATGCCCTTGAATGTTTTAACCAATGAGGTTTTGATTATGAAGCTAGATTAGAATAGTAGATTCTAGTAGCTATTCTCATCATGGTTTTTCCATATTGGGTTTTCCACATATACATATGGTATGTTGTCTATTTGTGTGTATGTGATCTTTTTATATATTTTTAATCTGCGTTATAAGTTTTTAAAATGACTAAATTATTCAATCTATTGATTCACCCCCCCCCCCCCCCCAATCAGTAGATATATGTGTTCTAACACCAACAATGTAATTTTTAATTAATCAAGGGGATACAATGACTATTTTTTTACAACTATCTCATAACCATTCCATTCTTCTATTATTACCACATCAACACCACATTAAATATATATATATATATATATATATATCTACATTTTTAAACTAATCTAGGACTAATGGTTCTAAATTTATTTGATATATCTATGTTTTATTTTGGTCAAGGAATTCTATTCATATAAACACTTACTATACATGCATGTTGTGCATGATTTTGACACACAATTCTATTATTGGAGATGTAAATTTTTTAACCATAAATCTAATAAAATTTATTGAGATTAAAAAACTTGAATTATAGGGACATATTAATATCCCTACATATGATCATAATAGCCCTACTAAGTAGGATGAGAAAATAACCTATTAACAATCTATAATCTACTATTTTTTTTAATAGGTCCATAATAGACTTATTCAACTAACTTAGTTTTACAAGTAATAAACTAATATGAAAAACTATGTGGGTTATTTTATAGATAACAACCTCACTATTACAAAAATATAACTATTGTAAATTTATTCTAACACCCCCCCCCCCTTAATTTATCATAGCATGGGGAGTGAAATAGATAGAAATTCTAAATGTCTCAAACTTATCACATGTAAGTGACCTTATGAGGACATCTACACACTGATTTTGAGTGGGGAAATACAAGAGATATATATTGTATTTTTGAACATATTTGGTAATGAAATGGACTTTAAATTCATTATGCTTATTGGGTTCATGAAAACTTGGATTGTGAAAAAGTTTAAGAACACCCTAATTGTCAAAGTTTATAATTGTTAAATTAGTCTGTATAAGTCTCAATCCTACTAGTATACAATGTAAACATATTTCATCATAGGTATATCCTAATTCAACATGATATTATGCCTCATTCTAATAATAAAAAATAAATTTCTAATTATTACTCCCTCATGAGATCGTACCAGATACCAAAAAAATACCAACTTAAAAGTAAATTTTCAATAGTCAATTGAACCTACATGATTTTCATTTTTGTATCTTATTAAAAATAACTTATCAGTCCCCTTACGTACTTAGATACTTTCTTGTGTCTTTCCTTTGGCTCTTACATGAGTCAAGAAAGATAGCTCATGACATAGCTAATATTTGGCCTCATGTATGTGAGCTAGATAAGACTCCATATCGAATGATTCTAAAGAGTGGCATCTATTAGAGGTGATGGATATAAGTGATATATCTGAAGCCTTGTATGTAGAGGTTTACCCATTGGTTTTTAATTTATCATCTTGAAACCTCTCAAACAATGTCTTGGTATAATTTTTTCTGAGACATGAATATTTGGTGCTCTTTTTGCCATACTTCTAATCTAATATGTTAGTGCAATATCCCAAGATATATCATGTCAAACGGTTGGTTGATATAATTATTTGTTACATTAATCATCTTCACTAAACTTTCAATGATGAATAGATCATTGACATAAATAATAATAATAATAATAATAATAATAATAATAATAATAATAATAATCTCCCCCTTATTTTTTGAAGTAGATATTGGAATCTTATAGCTTCCTCTAAAATCCATGCTTCATGATATGCTCATAAATTTTTATATACTAGGATTTAGGAGCCTCTTTGAGACCATATAAAGATTTTATGAGTCTACACAGCTTTTGATCTTACACTAGTGTGGCATATACTTCTCATTTAGTAGTGTATATCTATACCTATATATATCCATTTAAGAAGGAACTTTTAACATCCATTATATGAACATTCCATCCAAACTGTGTAGCCATTGCAAAGATCATTCTGATTGTCTTTATCATAGTTATAAGAGGCAAAGTCTCCTCATAGTCTATACCTTTCTGATCATATCCATTTATAAAGAGTCTTTATTTCTACTTATATATATTTCCATGTGATTTTTATTTGGTTCAAAGACCCATTTGCATCTGATAGGTTTCTTCCCTAGTGGAATATCAATAATTTTCCATGTGTTATTCTTCATGAGGAACTAATATTCTACATCTATTAAATTTTTCTACGGTTTGTATTTAGGTCTTCATGGACTATGGAGGGATCACGTATTTATATAAATATGCTCATTAAGGCCAAAATTATATATGAATGATTCATAATGTGAGTCCTCAATCTTTTGGATGAAGTGTTTAGAGGTCCATCTAATTTTGCATCTTGAATTGTAATCATTTACAATTTAGGCATATGTTGAGTAGTAAATGGTGGTGTGGGAGATTTTATATGACCATCATTTCTAATTTCATCTATAAATTTTTCATTTTTGATGACTGTATCAAATGTTTGTTTGGAATATGAACTGATTTCACCTTTATCATCAAATATTACATCACTATTGATATGTATATTCATAGTGTCTCAATCAATGAGTTGGTATGCCTTCAAATCATTATTGTATCCCACAAAAATACATTCTTGGGATTTATTATCTATTTTATTCATTTTATTCATTGGGACATGCATATGCCTTGTAACCAAAGACTCAAAGATGAGATACTCTTAGCCTTGTCCCAATCTATGCTTTTTATGGTGTAATACCATAAAGATATTTGGAGGGTGACCTATTTAACATATATAAAAATATGAGCTATACTTATACCAAATACAAATGATTCAATTTTTCATCCTCAACCATGATTCAAAACATATCTATAATGGAATGGTTATGACTTTTTGTAATGACATTATGATATGGTCTATAAGGAGCAATATATTGATGATGTATTCCATGATATACAAAGTATGTTATAAATGTTATAATTGTGTATTCCCCCAATGATATAAGTGGAGGGAATTGATTTTATGACCAATTTAATTTTAAATAGAGGCCTTGAACTCTTTTAAGGCTTAAAATTCCTGATATTTAGTCTTCAACAAGGAAACGCACATCTTGTAGCACTGATCATCGAAAAAGAGTTGGAAACATTTATATACTTGTATGATATAAGTAATAGGTCCATAAAGATTAGTGTGCAGTAGATATAATGGATAAGGAGACTGATATTTACTTTTTATAAAAGGAGATCTTTATAGTTTATTGACCAAGCAACAAAAACAAATATCAAAAAATTGTGTGTCTGGGAAGACCTTTTACCATGTTGTGTTTCCTTAATGCAAGAAAATATGCAAAACTCAAATGACCATATCTTTTGTGCCATAACGAAGACTTATCTATAGCTTTAAAAACATGTGCTAAATGGTGATTGTGTACAATATCAAGATGAAACATATTACCTATATTCAAAGCTCACGTAATAGTTTGAGTGTCAAGACTTCTTTATAATAAAAAAAATCTTACCATGGTTGTGATCAAACTCAAATTTGAGATTATGATCGATAAGTTGATTTATAGACAATAAATTTTTTTTGAGTCCTAAAACATACGAGACATATGTCATCTTGATAGTGTGGTTACCAAGTTGTAAGTAAACATCACCTCTACCCTTAATAGTGTATGATGAATTATCACCAACAAAAACATTACCTCAATATCTTGATTGATGTAAAGTGGAAAACCATTATTGTTTTCTTATCATGTGCATTGTTACACAAGAATCAACATTAAAAAAAATTAAATAATATGGTTTATCATGTGTATGTATATTAGAGATGTGATCATCTTATGAGGAATGATCATTCTCAACAACATTGTCATGTTGTTTTTTCTTCCAATGCTTTTTGGAATGGATTTTTAGCTTCGGTACATGGGGTGGATTATGTGAAAGGGGATTATTTCTAGATGATCCTTATGTGAATTTATTATAAAAAAAAATGTTTGAGGTCATGTCCTACCTTTATATAAATAATACAAACCTTCTACGAATGAAATTTATTCCGTTGTTAGTGATGTTAATTGTTCTATTTAGGGTTCTATTTGGAATTCTTCATGGACTTCTTCCTTTTGTGAGAGGAGGCAAGTGCATAATCTTAAATAGTTTCCTTTATATTCTGGATGGCTTATTCCTATTGAAATATGTTAACCAATGAGACAAAGGTTATTTTTTATCTTGTGACATTCAACATGGTCATAAAAAAATTATATGCAAGGGCCAGAGCTCTTAAGACAATAGGAACCGAAGAGTCATCTTTCAGTAGTTCACACAATGATTCAAGAAAATCCCTGAAGGTTGCAACTATATGAATAAAATCCTCCAAATTTTCCTTAGATTTTAACTTTGGATATGGTGTTGGTTTATAGATGAAGAATATTATTTTGATTCATTACCTCAACTACTATTTGAATCTAATCCCAAGAATATTTAGTTGTAGTGACATTACTAATATGATGTTGTAACTCATTATAGACTCTAAACATGATTACAATCTTATCCTTATGATTGGATTTTCCATATATTTATTGTTGATCATTTTCATTAGCATGTCAGTTCCATGTGAAACAAAAAACTATCCATATATCCTCAAATTATAAATGGATTTTAACCTTAGTTTTCCATGCTACATAGTTATCACCTCGAATAATTTGATAGTCTAGAAAGATAAAACATTTTCAATTTATATCCGTATATGAAAATATTATAAAACTATATAATGGAGATGGATTGGTGCCATATAAATCCAAAAGGTTCCCCTTTCTATATACTTTTACACTAATATACAAGACCTTTTTATATGTGCACCTTCCTATATACCCATCAGTACTAGAAGAGCTCATCCTTTTGAAATACCTATTATCAGTCACTATTTCACCCTAGAGAGGTTATTAAATCCTTCTCTAGATCAAGTGAAACATTGTATTACCTGTAAGCCTCTAGGTTACCTATAATATAGGTAAAACTCTAGTTTAAATGGATAGCTCCCTTGATTAGTCTTTGATATATTATCACCTACGCTACTAGTTTGCTTAAATGAAAAGAGGTATAAGCAACACAAAAGTAACATATTATAATGAGGTGATATATATATATATATATATATATATATATATATATATATATATATATATATATATATATCTCCACTAGACTACCAAACACTTGCACTATGAAACATGACTCACAATACTAGTCTCAACATCATATATTGCTCTAACATAAGTGTCTACAACATGGAGGTGATATGCATTGTACATATCAAGGTGAGTGAATAAGAGGTCATATTATAGACACTAATGCAACTCATTACACAATAAACTATCTACACTTCATGTGAATTGTTAGAGGGAGAACTACTTGCACCAAACATGAAAGAGTAAAGAGAACACAAGGATAGGTAGTTATAACTTGTCATTCCACTATTCAGTAATTAAAAAACATAGAAAATAAATTTATGAAATCAAAACCATATTGGAAATATTTATTTCAAATTAAAATATATTATTCAAACCAACAGGGCTTCACTTTACACGGTGTGGATTTTTTTACAATGCCAAAAATCCTTGTATATATAGAACATATGAGATGACACATAAGAAGAAAAGTCCTAGGGTCATAAGGCCAAGTTTCAAGATGTGGAAACTAGTGACAATTAAAGATAATGAAGTATAAAAGAGGCCAATAGGTTTCCATGGACAAGTGTCCACCTGAAGTTCATCATTCTCCCTCAAGTTGGCATAGAGACCTCAAATAGCCTTCTTGAAACTACCTTGTTTGATGATGAGTCACTTGATTATTTGAAACTCCAATAGGGTTCATTTAAACATATATTATAACATGATAAAATGTAAATGATATTATTGTAGGTCCTCTACAATTTTCCAACTGATGATCCTCCTCGTGACACTTGTGTTCACTGTCTATACTCACTATCACTATAGGTTTAAATATTCACATTTATCACTTAGGTGACTTGTAGTTTTTTAGGTATATGTGTTGTAGTGGTTATATGACATTTGTGAAAATCCCATATATCTTCTAATCCATCAGATATACCTTTAAAATATCTAATATCATACCTCTTATCTTCTTCACTAGGAAGTCACTTATCTTTTCATTGTCTATCCAAGACTACCTAAAATAAAAAGATTAGAAGAGGATTTTATATGATTCACTCAGGTGATATATGATTTTAGGAAGTCAAAAAAAGTCCCTATAGACCTCCCTCAATGGTTTTCATTTACTAATTCTCCTCTATACATACAAAACACATCAAAACCTAATAGATTCTCATATTTTAGTTTGTCGATATAAATGACAATACAAATAAAATGGATGTCATGGATCCTAGGTCAATGATAGATAGGTTTAATTCAATTTAATAACCAATTATCAAATTTTAGGTGAATCTCCATTAATTTCTTCTTCATTAGGTTTCCTCAAGGGCTTTGAGAGGGTTTTAGGTCTCTTAGCTTCTTAACATTAATCCATAAAGGTTAGATTTCCAACCTCTAAACCAACTCCATAAATCTTGAGTTGATGAACCTCCTCAGCTACCCATAAATTATTTAGGTCTCATATAGTTAGTCCTTACACATATGAGAAATTGAAGATGACTCTCAAGCTCCTTCTAGTCATTTAGAGTACCCTTGGTATAAATTTTGGCCAAAATGACCATTGTTGGATTGTTCTATGAAAACTAATGGTTTACATCCATCCTAAACTCTCCATTAAATGTAATCACATGTATTATAAAGGTTATATGATAATATGGGTGATTTTAGGCACCTATAGGGTTTAGTTCTAGTTTAAGGCCTAATAGGCCTAACTGTGTTTAACTATGTATATAGCCACCTATGGGTGATCTAATGGATGTAAGGACTTTTAACACTTGTTAACATCTACTTAAACTCTATAAAATATTTAATTTTCACTCTATACTCTCCACTTTACCCATCTCACTCTTCACATAAAAAACCTACAGTTATCTTACTCTTTGAGTGCCATCTATCTAAGATAAAATAGATGGCATATCCCTTATTTTCCTAGCCAAATTGATATTTTGGAGAGATATATTAGGTAATGGATACCATATATAAAACGTTCCAATGTTTGGTCATGTATTAAAATCTCTCAACACTCCAAAACCTCAAATTAGCTTCTCAAGCTTAATGACTGTACAAGGTTTACTGAGTATGAGGTTAGAGCTAATTTGTTCAACATTCTCTATTTCTATATACCTCTAAGGATCGAATATAGTTCTATAACACCAATTTAAGAGTGGTTTTAAACATAATAATCCATTATATACTATTGTCTATAAAAAAATCATACACATTTCATGAGTCTAAGCTAGTTAGCAAACTGCCAAATTATACGTGTCAATTCATGAAGTTATGAGATTCGTGTAGGTGCTTATTAGTGCCTGAGTACTATGTTTCTATCCTTTATATCCATATTGAACTCATTATGACCATTAAATCTATGTTTTAATACTTTTTTGGTTTGTGTCCATGCTCTCATGCCTTACTATTAGTACATTATTGGTCATTGTATGTTGTGTTGCTTTTAGTCATCATAACATTGTGTTTACTATGTGTTTCAAGTCAAAACTTGTCTAAGTTAGAAACCATTCCACCATAATACTCAATTTTTCAAAAAATCACCTTAATATGTTAATTCACCATGGGATGACATAGTGTATGAGCAAAACCTCATTTGGAGAAGTTAGGGTAAAACTTCTAAATTGTAACTTTCTCAACCTAGGAACATGGACCTAAGTTTGACTATGTGCAATGGATATACCATTATCACAATGTTATTATTTATTATTTCATTCCTAATTGATGGTTTTAATTGAGCTTAGATACCCTCATCTCAATAATCCTCTGTCTTGTTTGTTTTTAATTTTACACCATGTTTGACATTGCATGTACGTCTATATAATATAGGACTGTGTATATTGATTTTTTTCTCACAACCAATATCTAAGCCATTTTAATAGATTATTCCTTACATATTCACTTTGATAATTTTTTCACAACTTTGAAACTCCCAAATTTCTCAATACTCAAACCTATGTGATATCCTTACTTCTGTTGGTCTCCATATAAGCTAATGGCAATGAATAGTTTGACTATCTTGGAAGCCCAATCCTTTTCAATGAAAGTATATGGAAACTTTGAATATTTTATAGGCCTTAGATATGTTGGACACATATTTTATATCTTAGAGCACAATATGAATTTATCTCAAATCACTGACATTCAACTTGTGGGATATACATACTTAAAATACATATTTCCTACATATGACAGTGAGAGACTAGGTCCATTAAGAAATCTAATTGGATGCCTACATGATCAGTTGA
>JARHVA010006545.1:225000-275000 GCA_037957365.1 Torreya grandis
AAGTAGATATATAATCACATAATAACTAAACCATTCAAGGTAAAAAATTGCTTCACTCACAACTATTCCACCACCAAGTTGTTTACAAAATCCAATACTCTAAAACTCATGCAGTGGAGTGAATATTTCTTAATCAATCCTAAAATATTATGGGCTACCTCATAAGGTTACATTGTGTGCATAAAACCCACACCAATAGTACTATTTATAAAATATTAACAATTGATAATAATAGATGTATTGAAAATATATTAAACCCCAAATGGAATATATTTTGAAACACTAAAAATCTTTAATACGTGTTTGAAAATTCATTTAAGATGACAAGTTATGAAAATTCATTTAAGCTGACAAGTTATAAAAATTAAGTCTCACCATTTACTAATAAAGTATGTTAACCAAAGCTCAAACCCCACCAGTGTTTAGGTTACCCACAACATGGGAAATATATTGATAGATTAAAATAGTGTAAGTATGGGCATTGGGTCCCATACTTGTCTTCTATATTACTTGTGGGACTGACAACCCCATAATTCTCATGAATCAAAACTATTTATTGATAAAGTGCTAATTTTTACATATATTAATCACTACTAGTACATATATGACCAATTATGTTTAAGTTTTGAAACAAAATGTGCGACTTTCTAAATCTATTAAATACAAAACTAGATAATTTGATCCCATGATCCAACTCCACCAATTTAACTTAATTCGGAGTTTATGCACAACTAGGGCACCTTGAAATCCATTAAATCTAATACATCCAAAAATAATCTTAGTAAAGCTCATCATTTTTCAATAAATATATAATTGAACCAAATTTGAGAAATCCATTTATAAATTGAATAATCCCTCAATTTTATAAAATATCAACTAAACTATGAATTTAAATTTCATGAAAAATGTAAATTGTAGGCATGCGAATTTCTATCCATTTAATTCAATTCCTAAAGAATAAATATTTAGACATAATGTAGACTCAAGATTTAGACTGATAAAATGATCAAAATTTCCCTATTGGGAAGATTGACAAAGGATCCAACCATTTTCAATGCCATGGTGTTTTAAATTAATTAATCATAACTAAACTATAAAATTTTAACTACTGAAGTAAAGTTTGAAGAAATTTTCATTAGTTGATAATTTAGTTTATATGGTTAATGTTGTGTGTAATTTAGTGTAAATCTGGGATATTTTTAGGAAAACCAAAAATATTTTACCCTTTAGAAAGAGGAGTGACATGTAATCAAACATGCACATATAATTTGTGTTGATCACCTTATAAACTGATTTTTTTAACTTATATCATAACCTATACACTTCTATTCCATTACCAAGCTTAGCGTACACTATAATAATGAAATAAAAAGTAAAAAAAAAAACATTTTATTCCAATCCTTACTTCCATTTATTTCATGGCATCCTCTTTTGTCAAAATAATCCCCACTTTAATAATAATATCATACATGTTACTTTATATGGATGCCACATATTTGAATCTACCATTTGATTTCAATTAATCTAATAGTTTATTAACCCATTTAATATATAAAATAAAAAAAAATGTGCTCACTTGATATTCATAATTAAATTTGTTAGTGATTGTGTTATCTACTTTAATTTCTTTTATTTATGACAATAATAGGTCAAAAAATTAAACCAGTAGGTCTTAGTGTAGAAAATTTAAACCCAATTTCCTTTAATAACCTTCACCACTTTGAAACTCGACCTGTGTGCCTAAAATTGATTTTTTTTCATAGCTCCATGATTGTTTCATTAAACTCTAGTAAGTAATTTCTGAATATGTGCCACATCATATTGACCAACAAATTTAAATTAACAAATCTAGAGGATAGTTTGAAATTTAATGTAGAACCCAATACCCATTGTATTTTCTACCAAGAAAAATATGCGAAATATAGAATATGTCATAACAACCAAAAATATGATTTTAAAATAATATAATAACAACGTATTTAAATAATTAAAATGGAGGAACCTCTGACATTGGAGACATAGACTTCCACTATAATCTTTCCATGTACTACTTCAAAAATTTATATAATTATTATATGTTATGAAAGTATCCAATGATCATGTTATAAACCTGTTATTTTATAAACTTTATTACACCCTTTTTGATGAAATTATTTTAGATAAAATAATTATGCAAAACATAGAATGACATCTAACTCTAGATAAAACTACCAAATATTTTTGTGCAGACCCTAAGATCTGGAAATGAAACATTTTAGATCCCTATACACATAGGATCTAACCTAAATATGGATAGGAGTATATGAGGGGACTATGGATCCTCCTTTATATGACCTACTATTTATCTAGTAGCATATGCATTCAACCTTTAGTATCCTAGTTGTATCATGTTCCCAAGATATTTTTTTCTATTTGACTTTACAAAAATAAGGTAAAAATGCATATAAAATGGTCACCAACTATAAATTCTTTAGGGTAACAACATGATTTAAATAATAATGCATTAATTTAAACTTTTATTTTAAAGGTGTATGTAACAATAAAATAATATTTTTACTTTTCCCATGTGTAGACAACTAGAAGTTTCCTAAGATAAAATTTGATATCATTTAAATTGCATCAGATTTTAAAAACCATTTATTTATATGAATTATTATATCCTATGAAATATTTTGATTTATTTTATTATAGTTTTCCAAATCTTCATATAAACCACTAAGAACATGATACCTGGAAATTAATATTTAAAAATTTATATCCAAAAAAATTAAAGACCAATATGAATATAATGTATAATGAATATGGTTAGTTTTTTTTTTTTTTTGTCCATATATTGTAACATTTGAATTGTGTACTTGTTTTAAGACCAATCTAAGTTGGACCATGAAATATTATGACATTTGGCATAGGATTATTAGTATGTTTTGACATTATTTAACTTATTTTGTTTCTTTTACGCATATTATGTGGTAAATTTTTATTGTATGTATATATTTTTAATAATTTAATTTACACACACACACACACACACACACACACACACACACACAACCTTATCCAAAAATGTATCCATGCCAAAAAAATTGTTGTGCCTCCATATACGAATCTAACATTCATATCCATACCAATATTAGGATGAAATACATAGACTACATAAAATCATTTATCAACAACATTTGAAGGTTTACCAAACTAATGACACCCCTTATATTTTTATCATCTTGAAACTATACAATTCTATGTTTCTATTTTTTATAGGAAGGTTTTAAACCTCTGTTTAAAAATTATTATAGTTAATTTTGAGATGCTCAAGGCTAGGACAAAAATATTCATAAATTGAATTACTTGGTACTCTTGTGTTTTATAGGTATATATTCTTTGGGTGGCGTAATTAATAAGTAAATTATCCATTATCAAATTATAATTCCTTGAGTGGTTAACAGTAAATACATAATTCTTGAAGATAAATTAGTTGCCTTAAAGATTTAGGGAAAGAATCCACAAATGAATACATTTAATCATAACTCTTCTAAGTCATTAAGAATCCATACAAAACATGGTAAATTTTTTGGGTTGGTAAATATATTAATTTCAAGTTTAAATATGAAGGACAAATTCCTAAAATATTTTTGAAAGCTTGTTAGCAACTCACATCATATATTCATCACTTGAAACTTCATGAGTTTACTGACATTAATTTTAATATACATCATTGTATTCATTATGAATATCAATATATTTAGCTAGGTACTTTAAATGATATTATTTGTTTGTGTTATCATTAAAACTAATTTTAATTAGCATAGGAGTTGTAGCTGATGTGACTAATAGTTTAACTACATCACTACTATCTCAATATTCGAATATCATTTAGAAAATCATGAAGCAATTTATAAATTTCTGAATTTTTTCAACCATTATTATTATTATTTTTACATTCTATTGAGCTTCCTCATTTTTGGTTCTATGGATCGTCCAAATTGTTCCACCATAATTACTATTTTTGAAAAGAATTAAAAATTATGATGAGAATCACCGAACAAGATATTAATATTTTTAGACATTTTCTTAGAGTATGTTTAAAAAATGAAGATCCTAAGACAATTTGACATTGTCACTATGCTATATTAATATTTATTTGGTCTTCTTCCCTAGCCTTTTCTTCCCCCTAGTGAACTGATAAGTCCTTTGTAGCTTGGAATATCATTTTGTATTAGTTGTATTTTTTTCTAACTTGATCTTACTATATTTTTCCATAAAATTTCATCCTTATGTGGGTGAAACATTGAATTCAACATCCCTTTGGAAAATAGATATTAGGTAATGTATTAATATTTGAGCCAATGATTACACAAGTTTTTATATTCTTTCGCATTCCTAAATTCTATTATAGTAAATTGATAAAAAATTACTTAGTTGATAAATGTATAAATAGGAAATATCCAATGTAAATAAAACATATTGATACTTGGCTACTAATTAGTATAAGTATATTATTTCAAAAAAATTATAAAGGTATGATCCCAACCATAGGTTTATTTTGCGGGAAAATGTTCAAAATTTGTAAATTTTTAGTAAACTCATAAGTCCAAGTAAATATGTTTTCTCTGCTAAAATCAACCAATTACCCCAATGAATAGTCTAAATTTATATGTTTTTTTTAATTATAAAAATCTGTGTTTGACATATGTGAGCCATATATGTCAAATTATGGTTTGTTATAAGTTATTATAGACTCATGTCGCACACATATGTCAAACCATGCCTAATATATTGAAGTATATTTGTATTGGTAGATCTTGGTGGGTAGGGTTGAAAAAGAGGCATCAAAAATTGGGTTTAAGGATTAAAAAGAGAATTTTATATGATAGAGTAGTCATGCTCATGCCAAACTTAGCTACAACATTTTTACACAACCTAGACATGATACATAAAGAAAATAAAAATAGACCTCAAAGAATATGTAATCGCCATGAAATTGGTGTGCAATATGGTAGGAATTATCTAATGAGATTCATTGAAGATATGTGCAATGAGAGTGTGACCTACATACTTCTAAGAAGGAGATATTAGATCTCAATATTTTAATCTGTTAATATAGTATGGAAGAATATATTGAATTTCTATATTTATAATGTAAAAAGATAGTGAATTACATTAAAAATTGGGATCTTGATGCATACATGGTATCCCAACTACATTCATGGATGATTAAGGAATTATTTAGAAATTGGATAAATGAGTTTAAAAAAATAGTCCTAGTGGTATTTAATCATTAAATATGGATATCATTATATTTGATATCCATGGTATTCATGTGGCTCATGACATTATACAAGAATCAAGATCAGTGAGTATATATATTATAAATTTATCCATTCACACCATTTACATGATGAAACCATTAGATGTTAGTATATTTTAATCCTTAAAGACTTACTTCAAACATAAAATACTGAAATGGATTCCATGAATGATATATTATAAGTTAATAAAATTGAATTGTTAACACTCAGCATGATGTCTTTAAATCTATCAAATATTAAAGATCAATTTTGAAGAATTGGTATTTGGGTTTTTCAACCTAGATGCACTCACATATGAAATGTGATCTAGTGATACAATGATTATTGTGAAGGAATATGATAAAATAGCTGTGGAGAACATACTTAGGTTTGATGGATATGTAAGGGAATAAATCCAACAAATTGAAAAATACAATAATCGGAATGGATTTATCAAAATAATAAATCATGTAAGAGGAAACTAATGTAAAGCATCACAAGGCAACAAAAGTTTTTAGTGTGTTTGAAAGTTTATTGATTACATTTTTTGTTTAATTGATTATTATATGTATTTTAGGATATCCTAGGATATTTTAGACTCATTTAAAGTCTTTATGCTAAATGTTTTTGGCTATCTCAAAGTTTGCCACCAAAAAGGAGCATTTAAAAAATAATAATAGAATTAGGATTTGAGTGGTGTTCTGGGATTTTGTACAAAATACAATTATTGGTGAAGCTTTTTAAGGGTAATAGTAGGTCTTAGGAGTTTGTGAAAGGTTTTTTCAATGTGCAATACATGAACAATAAAGTTAAGGCAAACAAACATGGATTTGTAACTACCACCATACATGAAGTTGTCAAAAAAGAGTTATTTTACATGTTTAGTGTGATAAAAAATCAAATTCATGTATTTAAAGTAGGCGAGAGTAGTAATAGGAGGTATTAGAGTATAAATTTTAAGGAAACAAAGGTAGAGATAAAGAAACAAGCAAGATCTCTATTTTAATGAACTTTGTCTCCCTTACCAATTCTATGAATGATTATTATATGTAAGTGGTATCAATGAATAAAAGGATGATTTAAGATAATGGTTTTAGAATCCTAAAAAAATTTGGTATGTGATCAATATCTTATTGTTTCTTTTTATTTGATTATATTTATACCTTTGAACGTATTTTCAAAACACATGTTGCCTTACGCAAGCTATAAAAACTATGTTTTTTTGTCACAGTTAAGTATAAAGATAACATGAGAGTATTTTTGGTTGATTCAAATGTTTGAGATGTTGTGAAGTGTAGTAGAGATTTCATAATTGATGTTGGTAATCGACTTTTTAGGCTTATAAATCCTTAAAATTGTAAGAGTCTAATAAAACCTTCACACATAGTCCTCTTATGCAAATATAATGTGTAAAATTGCATGTTGGAGCATTGGTAGGATTTTTAATGATCAAATATATGTTGAAAAACATGAATAAAGGTTGGTTAGACATCATAAAGGTATTAATATTATTTTAAGTGGTATAAAACTCAAAATATTATTGGAGGTATAATCACTAAGAGGGATGTGTGAATCAGTGATGCAAGCTATTTCAAACTTCAATTTTAATCCTTTCAAACTACTAATCAATGACCACAAACATTCATAAATCAGACAAGATGTTCATATTAATGAATAAGTAAGATGATGAAAGATTACACACATAACATAAGATCTACATGGGAAACCCTCTTGGAGAATAAAACCCACACTCAATCCTATAAACACATGGACTACATGTCCTATAATATGATAAAAAAAACATGAGACCTTTTAGTGAAGGACCTACTTCACAAAGAAAACACACCCATAAGTATTATAAAACACCCACTTGTTCTATATGTTGATCACCCACATAACACCTATGAAATCAATAGCTCCAAAACTCTGATTGAAGATCCATCTCATTAGAGAAACAATGTTTAACACCTATTTATCAACTCATCATACACACTCAAACTTAATCATATAGGAAATGCATCCAAACACCCCTTTTGGATCATTATAGTCTTTTTTGTTCATGCTAAATTTTTTTAATACTTCAGTCTATCCACTAAACACAATCCATATTATCTCTTTCCTTCTTATCTATATTCTTATCTCAGTACATGCACATTCAAGTCTAGAAACCACTACTTTGGTATCCACTATATATAGAGTCTTCATTAATATTAGCTTCTTGGTTGGCTATAAGACTTTCCTTAACCCTTAATTCAGATATCATGCTAAGACATAACTAAAATTCAATCATTACAGATTGGCCATAGCATCTATGGGTCACACTTAAGTAGCTACACCTTTCAATTAAGATGGAGTATCCCTTATATGTCTTATGGAGACATATTCACTTATGTATCACTTCATCAAGAAAATTAAGGGCATAGGATAATTTTTGACTATACAGGTCCACTCCATATAACCCTTATGACATCTTCATGTGAACGCATCTACCAAAACACTCTTCTGATAAAGCATAAATTTATCAAACATTATTTTGTACATAAAATCAACATGAGAAAATATACATTCAAATTTGGAGCTTAATAACTTAAACTATATAAATACTCAAACCTTCTAACTAGTTTCTCTAGATGCATCTTAGAGTTTTTTACAACTTTGTTTTATACCACATCCAGAAATTTTTTCTTGGATCAAAAGTTATATCTCAAAATATAAGAACTTGTTTTCTCTCATTAATTTGAATATTTGAATTCCAATGGTCACTGTTCAGGCACTAAATATTGAGCACATTAACCTCATTTCATGCTTCCTAGAAATTGTGTACAAATACACACTATCAATATCTTTTGAGTAGATTGACCTTTATATTGTAACTCTCATCATTATTCTTAGATTATATATCCCATGATTATGCCACATAGCATCTCTACATGCCTTTTTCACATTTGAATCTTTGGCTTTCCCTTCACCATTAATATTTATATATACAAACACCCATGAATCATTTATATTCTATCAAATCAATGAGATAGTGATACTTGTCACCAATACATGAAATCTTAGAATCTTTAAAATTTTGACTAAATATGCACCATTGGATTAAGATCTTAATTATGAATGCTCACCATTAAATCAACTGGCATGTAACCTCAGACTTCAGTGTAGTTAAACTTGACAGTCTATGGCCCATCATAGTCTACAAGAGCATATTTGAAGGTTTATAAATTTAGCTAGAAAGCACTTCAAGGGAAAAATATATAAGGGTACCTTATTGACATAATAGACAACATATATATCAAAACCTTTGACATCAATTAAATTTATGGATAACAAAAATAAATGCCCAAAATTGTTGATTCATTCATATCTGCATGACATGTAGTGATGGTCTGACTTCTCTTAAGCTAGAAGATGCATGTTTCTCATTCAAAACAATCAGTTAACACACCAAAGCTTCACCAAGAAATTTATGTATGCATCACAACTTCTTTTTTGTCCTTAAAAACAACCATGTGTTTTGTATGTCCTCCAAGCTATCAAACACAACTTCTTCGTCATTAATGCATTAGTATTTCATGCTCTTTTTTACATCAATGATAACTTAACATTAATGACCATGCTCAACAATCTCTTCCTTTGACATCGATGTAAAAATACCCTTACAATGACTTCATACTCATTTGAACTTCTTCATTCTAATATTTTTCCCCCTTTGGCATTAATGACAAAGGGTCTTTTCCTTAACATGCCAACAATAATTCTTTAACAACATGTATACATTCAAATTACCCTTATAATGACTTCATACTCATTTGAACTTTTTCATTCTAATATTCCCCCCCCCCCCCCCCCCCGCCTTGGAATTAATGAGAAAGGGTAAAATTCTTTATCTATGAATTATTATATCCTATGAAATCTTTGGATTTATTTTGTTATAGTTTTCCAAATCTTCATATAAACCATTAAGAACATGATACATGGATATTAATATTTAAAATTTTATATCCAGGAAAAAGTCTAAGACAAATATGAATACAATGTATAATGAATATGGTTACTTTTTTTTATTTTTGTCCATATATTGTAACATTTGAATTGTGTACTTATTTTAAGACTAATCTAAGTTGGACCATTAGATATTATGACATTTGGCATTGGATTATTAGTATGTTTTGACATTATTTAACTTATTTTGTTTCTTTTATGCATATTATGTGGTTAATTTTTATTTTATGTATATATTTTTAATAATTTAATTTACACACACACACAGACAAACAACCTTATCCAAAAATGTATCCATGCCAAAAAAATTGTTGTGCCTCCATATATGAATCTAACATTCATATCCATACCAATATTAGGATCAAATACATAGACTACATAAAATAATTTATCAACAACACTTGAAAGTTTACCAAACTAATGACACCCCTTATGTTTTTAGTATCTTGAAACTATACAATTCTATGTTTCTAGTTTTTATAGGAAGGTTTTAAACCTCCTTTTAAAAATTATTATAGTCGATTTTGAAATTCTCAAAGCTAGGAAAAAAACTCATAAATTGAATTATTTGGCACTCTTGTGTTTTATAGATATATATTCTTTGGGTTACATAATTAATAAGTAAATTATCCCTTATAAAATTATAATTCCTTGAGTGGTTAACAGTAAATACATAATTCTTGAAGATAAATTAGTTGCCTTAAAGATTTAGGGAAAGAATCCACAAATGAATACATTATTATAAACTCTTCTAAGTCATTAAGAATCCATACAAAACGTGGTAAATTTTTTAGGTTGGGAAATATATTAATTTCAAGTTTAACTAAGAAGGACAAATCCTAAAATATTTATGAAAGCTTGTTAGCTACTCACATCATATATTCATCACTTGAAACTTCATGAGTTTACTGACATTAATTTTAGTATACTTCATTGTATCCATTATGCATATCAATATAATTAGCTAGGTACTTTGAATGATATTAATTTTTTTTGTTGTCATTAAAACTAATGTTTATTAACATAGGAGTTATAGTTGATGTGACTAATAGTTTAACTACATCATTACTATCTCAATATTCGAATATCATTTAGAAAATCATGAAGTAATTTATAAATTTCTAAATTTTTTCCACCATAATTATTATTTTTACATTCTATTGAGCTTCGTCATTTTTGGTTCTATGGATCCTCCAAATTGTTCCACCGCAATTACTATTTTTGAAAAGAATTGAAAATTATGATGAGAATCACCAAACAAGATATTAATATTTTTAGACATTTTTTTAGAGTATGTTTAAAAAATGAGGATCCTAAGATAACTTGACATTGTCACTATTATATATTAATATTTATTTGGTCTTCTTCCATAACCTTTTATGCCCCCTAGTGAACTGATAAGTCCTTTGTAGCTAGGAATATCATTTTGTATTAGTTGTATTTTTTTCTAACTTGATCTTACTATGTTTTTCCTTGAAATTTCATCCTCATGTGGGTGAAACATTGAATTCAACATGCCTTAGGAAAATAGATATCAGGTAATGTATGAATATTTGAGCCAATGATTACACAAGTTTTTATATTCTTTCCCATTCCTGAATTTTATTATAGTAAATTGAAAAAAATTACTTATTTGATAAATGCATAAATAGAAAATATCCAATGTAAATAAAACATATTGATACTTGGCTACTAATTGGTATAAGTATATTATTTCAAAAAAACTATAAAGGTATGATCCCAACCATAGGGTTATTTTGGGGGGAAAAGTTCAAAATTTGTAAATTTTTAGTAAACTCATAAGTCTAAGTAAATAAATTTTCTCTGCTAAAATCAACCAGTTACCCCAATGAATAGTTTAAATTTATATGTTTTTTTTAAAATTATAAATATATTGGTTTGACATATGTGAGCCATATATGTCAAATTATGGTTTGTTATAAGTTACTATAGACTCATGTCGCACACATATGTCAAACCATGCCTAATATATTGAAGTATATTTGTATTGGTAGATCTTGGTGGGTAGGGTTGAAAAAGAGGCATCAAAAATTGGGTTTAAGGATTAAAAAGAGAATTTAATATGATAGAGTAGTCATGCTCATGCCAAACTTAGCGTAACATTTTTACACAACCTAGACATGATACATAAAGAAAATAAAAATAGATCTCAAAGAATATGTAATCTCCATGAAATTTGTGTGAAATATGGTAGGAATTATCTGATGAGATTCATTGAAAATATGTGCAATGAGAGTGTGACCTACATACTTCCAATAAGAAGATACTGGATTACCATATTTTAATTTGTTAATACAGTATGAAAGAATATATTAAATTTATATATTTTTAATGTAAAAAGATAGTTAGTGAATTACATTAAAAATTGGGATCATGATGCAGACATCGTATCCCAACTACATTCATGGACGATTAAGGAATTATTTATCAATTGGATAAACTAGTTTACAAAAATAGTCCTAGTGGTATTTCACCATTAAATATGGATATCATTATTTTTGATATCCATGGTAGTCATGTGGCTCATGACATTATACGATAATCAAGATCAGTGAGCATATATATTATAAATTTATCCACTCACACCATTTACACGATGAAAACATTAGATGTTAGTGTATTTCAAACCTTAAAGACTTACATCGAAGATAAAATATTGAAATGGATTCCATGAATGATATATTATAAGCTAATAAATTTGAATTGTTAACACTTAGTAGGAAGTCTTTAAATCTATCAAATATTAAAGATCAATTTTGAAGAATTGGTATTTAGAATTTCAACCTAGATGCACTCACATATGAAATGTGATCTAGTGATACATTGATTATTATGAAGGAAGATGAGAAAATAGCTATGGAGAACATACTTAGGTTTTTTAGATATTTAAGGGAATAAATCCAATAAATTAAAAAATACAATAATCAGAATGGACTTATCGAAACAATAAATCATGCAAGAGGAAACTAATGTAGAGCATCATAAGCCAACAAAAGTTTTTGGTGTGTTGGAAAGTTTATTGATTACATTTTTGGTTTGATTTTATTATTATATGTATTTTATGATATCCTATTATATGTTGGATTCATTTAATGTCTTTATGCTAAATGTTTTTGGCTCTCTTAAAGTTTCCCACCAAAAAGGAGCATTTAAAAAAAAAAAAAATAGAATTAGGCTTTGAGTGGTGTTTTGAGATTTTGTCTGAAATACAATTATTGGCAAAGGTTTTTAACGGTCATAGTAGGTCCTATGAGTTTTTGAAAGGTGTTTTCAATGTGCAATACATGAATAATAGAGTTAAGGCAAACAAACATGGATTTGTAACTGCCACCATACATGAAGTTGTTAAAAAGAGTTATTTTACATGTTCAGTGTGATAAAAAATCAAATTCATGTATTTAAAGTAGGGGAGAGTAGTAATAGGAGGTATTATAGTATAATTTTTTTTGGGTGAATATTTTCTCGTCAACTAACTGACGAAAAAATGGGTATATCAAACACAACACAAGGAGATTTATGCACCAAAAAGTGTAGGTTTACCACAACATAGTGAGACAAATCTCTCCTCTCCTCAAGGGGAGGTTCCCTATTAATTACTATATATTGATATAAACTAAAAATAGACTCAAGGGTGAAATTACATCATCCATCTCTCTTTTTTTAGAGATGATGTTCACAAAGTAAATGCAAATTCCTGTGTAATAACTAAAAACAATCCTCTTCTTTCAAAAATGACATCTAGTAAACAGTAGGAAAACTTTCCAGGTGATAATGGGATCCACAAGAAACCCATGAAAGCCCAAAGTCTCTTGTTGCTTCTTTGCTGATTTAGGACTAATAAAATTGTAGAATGCAGTAAAGTTCAAAGTCTTCACTGAAAACCACAATAGAGTATAAAATCACAAAGGATAAAAGTAGTACAAAGCTTTTCTAATATCCTCTCCCACCCAAACACAAGAACCACAAACTAAAGGTAATTATAGTAGCCCAAAGTCTTCATAATTAACTTCAGAATGTCTTTGGATAATTTACACACACTTTGAATGTTTAATCAAATAAATGAGATATTATTAGGAAAAGGACATAAGAACAGTCTCCTAAATAACACAAGTTATTCCAACCCAAAGTCTGAAAAGTAACCTGCTTTATCATTCATTTAAGAAAATATGATTTACAATCTGAGCTCAAAGTCTCAGGAAGCATCTCAATTTGGGTAGAGTTTTTTTCTCTCAATAATTAAAAGATATTTCTTATTACCAAAAAGATCCTTTTCTACAAAGGAGGCTCCCTTTATTTATAGGGAGAGACCTTGAAGATTGAAAAATACCTAAACATCTTTTCAAGTCAAAGATGGAAGTCTTTGTTGACTTTGGACTTTTCATCTTTTTACATGAAATTACACATGACAAAAGTACATGTGCAAATGTCCAAAGCATTTACAAAAGTGCATTAGAAAAATGAAAATTGAACCAAGTCGACTTTCAATTTGTATCTCCATTTTTCCTAGTGTAAGCATCATACATGGCAATAGCTACTTGTATTCTGATATTGTCTAGAGTAACAATATTTTTGAAGATCACCTTAGCCCTGACTATGACATCTCTCACTATTGTGACTAGTTTTGCATGACTGGTTAACTTAGTTTTCAGGTTATCCAGGATTAGATTATTATCCAGGATATTGTCCACAGAGGCCACTGAGAATGCTCTCTCCTCAAATTCTTTTTAGAACATACCTTCAAACTCCTAAATCATTTCTTCTACTGAAATGAACTGGTTGTCTTGTGTGGTAAGTTTGCAAGGTAGCTCCTCTAACTTATGCAATAGACTGATATCACTGTATTCGCTGAGATATTTGGAATATTTGAGGTTGCTGATTAATTCTTTAAGCACCCTATTCCTATATACCAATGCTTCTTTAGTTTCAATGTATGAGTCTCTATTAGCAATGATGCCAATTGATACTAGAGTGCCTATTTTTAGCTTCTTCATAACTGTCTATTTGCCAAGATATTTATCTATGATTTCAATACTTGAGAAATGATATTAATAAGCTCATCTACTTCTGCTCTCATTTTCTTCATCTTACCAATTTTCTCAGGCAATTCTGTAAGCAAGGAAATCCATTATGTATGCATCTTGTCTAAGTAATCCTCAAGCACTTTGCCCTTGAGATAGGTTCTTTCTACTTTTTGGATCATGGGATCATCTATGGAGATAGCCTCTAGAGTTACTGCTTCTAGAGTGAGAGTGATTCTTCTTATCATTGTAGTCAATTTTTCCACCATCACCTTATAGTGATCCTTCATTTCTCTTTCCCTATCAAATTTTTGAACCATAATGTTCATTGCTGATTGCAAATCACTCTTATCACTTTCATTAGTTACCTCACCTAACTCAGTTCGAGAGACAGAGTAATCACTCATATCAAAAAATTTAAGATTTGCATCCTGTGGAGGTCTAGAAACTTCTAGAAATTTGTGCCCCTTATCTCCAATCATCCTTGAAATAAATTTTGGCTTTTTTGGAGCCCTGTCTTTCACTAGCACTATTTTATTGAAATCAAAGTTATCTAGATAGATGGCTTGTTTCTTTCTCTTGGGAGTATAAGCCAACTACCAAGGTGGGAGTGCAAAAGTACTTACATTATGGGCAATCTCCATTATTCATGATACTGGGGAAACACCTACACTACTGGTGGAAATAATGGGCATAATATTAGTTAAAACCATACCAGCTGCTAAATGGTCAAGGGCAGAACTATCTCTGATATTAAAAGAGGGAGATGAAAAACTGGGGATGGATCCTAATGAATGAAGAACATCTCTAGAAGTTTTTTGAAGATTGTCAAAAATAATTTTGGAAGGAGAGGCAGCTCCAGAAGAGGGAACACTGATTGGAGAAATAGGTGAAGGAGTTACAATAGGTGAGTTGGGTAGGGAAGAAGAAATTCCTGAGTCTGGCTGCACACCTACTTGTGGAGATAGAGTTTCCTTTTCCTCTTGATTAGTGGGCCTATCATCAGTCTCCATCTATTCTGTTGTTGATTCCTCAACGCTTTGTTTCTTAGCTTCCACCCCTACTATTTCTAGTTCTTTTTCCATAACCTTTGACTTCTTATTCACAAAGATGATTCTAGGTTTTTATATTTGCTAACCAATCATTGGTGTTTGCCAATATTGGTTCAAATCTCATTCTTAGGGAAGTTAGCTCCTTCTGAGACCATTTGATAAGGGGAAGAGGGGCATTGGCCACTTTTTTAGCATGGTATCTATTATTTATCAAATCTCCATCATCAACTAGATTTGTAGGGATATTAGCAAGCCCTAAACACTCTATTTTCTCAAGGGATAATCTGCTATAGTCCATCTTTCTAATGTCTTCAACTGTCCTCAAATCAACCCAAATATCTTCAATCATCGATTGATGGAACTAGGTCTTCCTCTGAATTATATCTTTCATGCCTCCATAGTCAAAATTCAGCCTCCTTTTGAAATGCTTCATCGTTACAAGTTGCATTTTAGTCTCCATTGCTCTAGCTTTCATAGAGGTCAATACTGAGAATCTACCAATTTCAATTGGGAACCTAAAATTGGGTTTCTTGAGTTCCATCTGCTTATTGTGCATGATAATAATTTGTCTGCACAACTCCATCAAGACCAATTTATCTAAAGGGAATCCTGGAAGCATATAGGGATAACCTTGGGAAAAGCTAACCCACAGATAACAAAAAGTAGGGAACTGTAAGAACATACACCAAAAGTCATTTGTGACTATTCAGGCTTCGTCTAACACTCTTTTTTGTTCTAATCAGGGGTTAAAAAGGCACAAAAATATTGTGAAGAAAGCATCATTTATCCTTCTAAAATGATGAATGGAACCCTTCAATGTCAACTGACGATAATATTGATACACCAGGGTTGTTTTCCTATCTCCTTTAGATGTTAAACCTAGGAAGGTTTTCATTGATGCTAAAATATATACCAAGTATGACATCATATAGAATTTGGAGGTAGTGGGTACCTTCATCAATTGCTCATGCAGAGTGTTACTAATTTGTTTTCCCCAAAAAATGACTTGTTTGCCCTAGATAATTATCTTAATGAAAGGGTACATCCATTCATAGAATTGAGAGGAAGAGGGTAAACCTCTTACCCTACTGAGGAGAGTGATCAGGATGCCAAATTTTTCAATGAAATCACTCCTTGGAAAGCTCCATGGCCATCTTGACAAGTTCACCCTTGGAGCCTTGAGTCATTTATTATTAATTACTTTCTTCATTCTTTTGAGATCTTTGTCATTTTCCTTTTGTGCTTCAATGAAGTCAAGCTTCAACACATCAATAGCGGGAGGGCACATGAACACTTTGTTGATGAACTTAGGGTCTAGTCTTATCACCATGTTACCACCAGCATCTAACACAGCTCTAGTATCCTTGTTGTAAAATTGAGCACACAAGAGAATGAACTCTATGTGGTGAGCCACTATAGGAAAAGAAGAGACCAAATGAATATTAATTACAACTATATTCTTCATTTCATGGTTAGGATTTCTTGATTTTGTTCTTTTTATGAACTCAGCCATATCCACGTGCCCTATCTTTGTATCTCTAATGTCGTCGACATTAGAAGTAACTGAGGTGACTGAGAAAAAACCTTGATATTTGTATTTCATCATCTTGAACTTCTTCAGAGAAACCTCAATCATTTGGAAGAAATTTTGTAGAAAGGACATCAGTGAAGAAGGATCCTTGAGAGAAACTGCAATGAGAATCATGATCGTGTAATTAGGGCAAAAAATCAGCAATCTGGGAAAACTGCATGTTGATGATCATGACCATGGGAATGCACTAGAAAGGGCTAAGGTGGTGATCAAGTCAAAAATTTTAAAGGGAAGTGGGCTCAAAAAATGAGAAAATTGAAATTTTTGAGAGTTAGGAAAAATCGGTGGGAAGGCATGCAGGGGTAGTAAAAATTGCCACCCTTGCATGTGAGGGGACTTCATTGGTACACATGCAGCAATTTTTGCCACCTCTACATGTTAGGGATAGATAGTTGTGCACAAGTGGAAAATATTACCACCATTGCATGTCAAATTCATGCATGGGTGGAAATTTTTGATGCCTATGCATAAGGGGGAACATCATGTAAGGGCGGCAATTTTTGCTACCCTTGCATGTTGATAATAGCCTCTATGAGGGGGCAGCAATTTTTGCTACCCATACAAGAAAGGGAGAGATGTGAGGGATTTTGTGAGATAGAAAAAAAAAATTTGCCCTCACAAAGGAGGAAAGGATGGTGTAATGGTATTGAAAATCATCATCTTTTCATGCGATGAGGTAAATCATGTAAGGGAGGCATTTTTTCCATCATTACATCCCTAGAAAAGGCCAACAAAAATTGGGGGGAAGGGGTTTAATGATTTTAATGAGGAGGAGAGGGAGGAGGTATATGAAGGAAAGATAAAAACAATAGAGGGAAGATAAATAACAACTAAGACATTAAAGGAAAGATAGAACAAAAGGAAAATATGAAACATGGATGAACACAAAACTGTACCTAGAAAAAATCACCACCTTATGCTTCAATTAAAAAAAAGTGATCCCACTCATTTTCATGATTGAATGGATGCAGGGAGGGGGAGATGATAACTTGTAATGGTTTAAATGAGATTCAAATTAGTTTAAAAGGTTAAAAAATCAACCCCAATGACTCGGCACGTGCAGCCATTAATGTTGCGCGTGAAAATTGAAACCATGCAGGGATGGAAAAAATCATCGCCTCTACATGCTAAGGTTTGGAGGAAGATACAAGGGTGGAATTTTTTGCCACTCCTACATGTAAGGATGAAAGGGTGGCAAAATTTTTTTCCTCTACATGAAAGGGACAAACCACATTCAATGGTGACAAAAAATGTTGCTCTTGCATGTATACTAAAAAAAAACACTCCTTCAAATAAGTTCCATTTTCACTCTGATCACATTGAGACCTCGACGAATTTCACATTTCTCTACATAATCATAATGAGGGAAGGTCATGAATATTTTCAAGGATGTTAGTTGACTAAACATGAGATCAAGAAAAACTTGTCTCGAAGGACAAACTTAGAGTGAAAAATATGAAACGGACAAGTTTCGTAGGGTTGTCCCAAAAATGAGTGTAGCTGATTTTGGGATTTTTTTTTTTAAGGAAACAAAGGTGGAGAGTAAAAAACAAGCAAGATCTCTATTTTAATTAACTTTGTCTCCCTTACCAATTCTATGAAAGATTATTATATGTAAGTGGTATCAATGAATAAATGGATGATTTAAGATAATGGTTTTAGAATCTCAACAAAAATTGGTATGTGATCAATATCTTATTGTTTCTTTTTATTTGATTATATTTAAACCTTGGAACTTATTTTCAAAACACATGTTACCTTATGCAAGCTATAAAAACTATGTTTTTTGTCACAGTTAAGTATAAAGATAACATGAGAGTATTTTTGGTTGATTCAAATGTTTGAGATGTTATGACGTATATTAGATATTTCATAATTGATGTTGGTAATCCATTTTTTAGGCTTATAAATCCATAGAATTGTAAGATTCTATTAAAACCTTCACACTTAGTCCTCTTATGCACTTATAATGTGTAAAATTTCATGTTGGATCATTGGTAGGATTGTTCATGATCAAATATATGTTGGAAAACATAAATAACGGTTGGGTAGACATCATAAAGGTATTAATATTATTTTAAGTGGTCTAAAACTCAAAATATTATTGGAGGTATAATCACTAAGAGGGGTGTGTGAATCAGTGATGCAAGATATTTCAAACTTCAATTGTAATCCTTTCAAACTATTAATCAATGACCACAAACATTCATAAATCATACAAGATGTTCATATTATTGAATAAGTAAGATGATGAAAGATTACAAACATAACATAAGATCTACATGGAAAAATCTCTTGGAGAATAAAACCCCCTCTCAATCCTACAAACACATGGAATACATGTCCTATAATATGATTAAAAACATGAGACCTTTTAGTGAAGGACCTACTTCACAAAGAAAACACACCCATAAGTATTAACAAACACCCACTTGTTGTAGATGTTGATCACCCACACAACACCTATGAAATCAATAGCTCCAGAGCTCTTATTGAAGATAAATCTCATTGGAGAAATAATGTTTAACTCCTGTTTATCAACTCATCATACATAATCAAACTTGATCATATAGGAAATGCATCCAAACATCCCTTTTGGATCATTATAGTCTTTTTTGTTCATGCTAAATTTATTCTATACTTTAGTCTATCCACTAAACACAATCCATATTATATCTTTCCTTCTTATCTATATTCTTCTCTCAACACATGCATATTCAAGTCTAGAAATGATTGCCTTGGTATCCACTATTTATAGAGTCTTCATGAATATTAGCTTCTCGGTCGGCTATAAGACTTGCCTTAACCCTTAAATCATATATCATGTTAAGACATAACTAAAATGTAATCATTATAGATTGGACATAGCATCTATGGGTCACACTTAAGTAGCTACACCTTTCAATTAATACTGAGTATCCCTTATATGTCTTATAGAGACATATTCACCTATGTAGCACTTCATCAAGAAAATTAAGAACATAGGATCATTTTCGACTATATGGGTTCACTCCATATAACTCTTATTACATCTTCATGTGAATACATATTCCAAAACACTCTTATGCTAAATCATAAATTGATCAAACATTATTTTGTACATACAATCACCATGAAAAAATATATAGTCAAATTTGGAGCTCAAGAACGTAAACTATAGAAACACTCAGACCTTCTAACTAGTTTTTTTAGATGCATCTCAGAATTTTTTACAACATTGTTTTATATTGCATCAAAAAAAAATTCTTGTATCAAAAGTTATAGCTCAAAAAATTAGAACTAGTTTTGTCTCATTAATTCAAATATTTTAATTCCAATGGTCACTGTTCAGACACTAAATATCGAGCACCTTAACCTCATCTCATGCTTCCTAGAAACTATGTACAAATACACATTTCCAATATCCTTTGAGTAGATTGACCTTTATATTGTAACTCTCATCATTATTCTTGTATTATATCTCCCATGATTGTGCCACATAGCATCTATACATGCCTTTTTCACATTTGACTCTTTGGCTTGCCCTTCACCATTAATATCTATATATACAAACACCCATGAACCATTTATCTTCTATCAAATAAATGAGATAGTGATACTTGAAACCAATGCATGCAATCTTAGACTCTTTAAAATTTTGACTTAATATGCACCATTGGATTAAGATCTGAATGATAAATTCTCAACATTAAATCAACTGGCACGTAACCTTAGACTTAATTGTAGTTAAACTTGATGTTCTATGGCCCATCATAGTCTACAAGAGCAACTTTGAAGGTTTATAACTTTATCTAGAAATCACTTCAAGGGACAATTTTTTAAGGGTACCTAATTGGCATAATAGAAAACATCTCTATCAAAACCTTTGACCTCAATTGACTTTATGGCTACCAAAAATAAATGCCCAAACTTGCTAATTCATTCATATCTGAATGACATGTAGTAATGGTTTGACTTCTCTTAAGATAGAAGATTCCTGTTTCTCATTCAAAATAATCAAGTTACACACCAAGACATTTATGTATGCCTCATAACTTGTTTTTTGTCCTTAAAAACATCCACGTGTTTTGTATGTCCTCCAAGCTATCAAACACATCTTCTTTGTCATTAATGCATTAGTATAACATGCTCTCTTTGACATAAATGATAACTTAGCATTAATGTACATGGTCAAGAATCTCTTCCTTTGACATTGATGGAAAAATATGCTTAGAATGACTTCATACTCATTTAAACTTCTTCATTCTAATATTTTACCCCCTTTGGCATTAATGACAAAGGGTCTTTTCTTCAACATGCCAACAATCATTCCTTAACATCATGTATGCATTCAAATACTATTTAAGATGCTTAGGATAATTACATACTTTCTATCATACGTATCAATTTTTCCCCCTTTGACATGTACCAATCTCAATTTGGACTTATTTAATATTTGGGTCCGACAAACTACTCAGAGCTTTGAAATCTCCCCCTAACATCAAACTCCATCTCATGCCATCAATTCTTTGATATACACTAATCTGAACTTGGGTTTTTCTAATCCTTGGACCTATCTACCTATAAGACTCACAAGATTTCTTTTCTCATGCATGAAGATTGAGTACCATTTCAAAATAAATGACTTGGTTTGATCAAGTCATCATGTCAATCTTCATTGAATTCAAAACTTGTGGCAAACATCTTCACACTTATATCATTACTGAAGAATCTTGACATATGTTGCCCTTCACGTCATGCACATCTTATTCAAGCCACTTAAGCTAACTGAGTTATCTCCCACTTAGCTAGACATATCTTTATATGATATCCTTATCCTAAAATCAGTTATCCTTGTCTTGATTGATCAACCTCTTGAACTAACATCCAACTAATTTAACCTTCTCAAAGACTTTCATCTACAATATTATCTTTCACAATCTCTTGCTTACCCTTTACCTTCAAGATCTATAATGATTAACACTTTGATCATTACTCAAACTAGACACATTTGCTTCCACACTTAGAAACCTCTAATATTTGCCTAGAGACCTTCAAAACCAACATCTTCATTCTTCACCATTTAAAAAACAAGACCATCTTTCAGATTTGATCAAATCTTTAATGTTAGGATCATTTTTTTCAAAAAATATCTTTTTATGTCCTTACACTATAAACAAACACAACTTCTTATGACCATTCTTGTCCTACAACATCAATTAAAACTCAACTAGAATCCTCCATGATTCCTATTGTTATTGTCTCCTTAATCTTATATAGAGACACCCTAACCCATAATGTCCTAGAATAATGTGAAACTAGGAGTTTCCATGAACTCCTCATATTCCTTCTCCTCCTTGCTCATATGATACTAGTAGTTCTTCTTCTTATTCTTCTTAGGTTTAAGAGAAGCAACATGTTCATCCACAACAATATTTTCTTTTTATTCTAAGAATGGATTGACAACAAATTGAGACAACATAGATTCATGACATACCTTTCCATCTAAAGAAAGAACCTAATTATTAGCAATTGATAACTATTGTTCTTTGCATGAAACTTGTTCAACAATAGTAGGATGTTCACTTAGATCTATACACACCTCAAGACTAGCCTCAACTAACATCTTTGTCTTCTCCTTGATCTTATTGTCTTCATTCATAACATAAGTAGGCAATGATAAAACTTGGTATTCTTCAAACTTTATAGCATTATCCACCATAGTAAATAGACCACTTGGACTTTTAAACTCATCATGACTCACACTTTCCAATTTTGGTTTACATAAGTTAACTTGTCTTCTTCCTTACATACTAGGAGATTGATTAATCTTATTTTGACTTGATGGAATTTGTTTGCAGAACCTAGTAATATGACCAATCTTCTCATAGTTTTAGTAAGCCATTCTTCTTGAAGTGAACTAAACTTGCCTTACTTAATTTATACAAAATATTTTAATGTGTCCTATGTCATAACAACTGAGTCATTCAACTTTATTCATGTTATTTGAATGATGATTCCACTCGTTCTCAGTAGGTATTTCACACCCTTTATCCCTATGACCAAATTGATTACAAGTATAATAGTAAACATTAAAATTTGCATACCTCATGGAATTTGGTTATCTAGTATGATTTGTCCTTATTTTTCCAACACCTTCATTCCTTGACTAATGATTGATCTTCAAGGTCTAATTGTCCTTGTTCTCATTGATATTTATATTTTCTTGAGTTACATTCTTTTGTTCTTTGTAACCAAGTTCAGTTCTATCATTAGTATGTTTTTAACTATTCAGATTATTGTCTAGACCACTTGAGCTATTTTCAAACATCACATATGACTTCATATTACTAGTTGTCTTTTATAAATCGACTTTCAATGACTCATTTTCAATCACATACCTTGAACACTCATCTTATTTAGATTTTAGGCTTATAGATATAATTTACAATTGAAAACTAAGATGATTGACTATATCTTCATGATCCTTGGTTTATTCATTCATTCTTTCCTCAAACACATTAAATTGTTCTTCATAGTCCATGATTTGAGACTTCATCTTCTTGTTAATCTTCTTCTCAATTTTTAGTACTTCATGATCATTCCTTAATTATGTTTCATAGTCCTCCTTGTCTTCTTCATTATCTATATCACTTGAATTAGAATCTTTTTTATATGATCAACTCCATTGCTTAGCCATGTATAGCAATTCATCTTCAATATCAAACATAGAATCATTTTCTTCACTCTCATTTGATGAGTTACAATATTTATTGGTGTAGAGACTCTTATTGTTCTTGAACAACTTCTTATTATTGCCATACATTCCAAATGCTTTATTCCTTTTATTAAACCTAAATTTATTCTTGTCTCCAACTTACATTTCACCATGCTCTTCATCATCATTCATCTTATGCTTATGAGGTCACTTGTTAGCAAAGTGTCCTACTTATCTATAATTTAAACATTTGAAGTGTAGTTTACCCTTATACTTCCTTGAACCTATTTTCAATTTACATGTAAATAAAGTGATTAGTTCATCATCAAATATCTCATCATAATTGACTTTGTTCCCTTCAGTTATTTTATTGTTTAGGTTCATTTATGTCTTGAATGTTGCTTCCTTCTTAGGAGGTTTATCCTCATCAACTCTCATCTCATTAAAACTAAGGATACCATGCAGTTCATCCATCTTCAACTGAGTGAGATCATGACTTTATTCTACACCATAAAGTTTTGAATCAAACTTGAGTGTAAGAGTCCTCAATACCTTTTATACTATAGTAGCTTCATCAATCACCTTTATAAATTCTCTTATCATGTTTACTATGTCATCAACCATTAGAATATAGGATGCCACATTATCTTCTTCCTTCATTTTGAGACCTTCAAATTACCTTTGATAGGTCTATAATTTATCCAATTTTACATTTGAGTCTCCTTCATAGATAGTCTATAATTTTCCCCAGATTTCTTTGGTGGACTTGTAATGGATCAAATTAGTGCACTTGGCCTTGGATAGATAATAAATGATAGCATTCATAGATTAGAATTATTTTTACTCAACTTCTTTTCAACAATACTAGTTAGAAGAGTAGTTCGTGTCATATAGCGATCCATGATAGATTGCTAAATATTAAACCCTAGAGACATGATGTATGTCCTCATGCTTGTCCTTGAGAAAGCATAATTTGACCCATTGAACAATGGTGCTTTATTTGTAGAAAAACCTTGATTTTGTTTACTTACCATATTATACCTTAGAACACCTTCAAGTGGTTAAACATGGAATGAAGGTCTTTCTCTAATATTAATTGTTAGAGGTACAATCACTGAGAGGGGGTGGGGTGAATCAGTGACGCAAGATAACTCAAATTTTAATTTTAATCCTTTAAAACTCTTAATAAATGACTAATAGAATACAAGATGTTCATAACAATGAATAATAAATATAAAACCCACTCTCAAGCCTATAAACACATGGAATACTTATCTTATAAGATGATCATAAACATGAGACATATTAGTGAAGCACCAACTTCAAAAGGAGCACCCACCCCTAAGTATGAACAAGAAGCCACTTGTTCTAGATGTTGAGAACCCACACAAGACCTATGAAATCAACAACTCTAGAACTTAGATTGCAGATCAATCTGATTGGAGAAATAATGTTTAACACCTTTTTATCAACTCATCACACACACTCAAACTTACTCATACAATAAATGCATCCAAACACTCCTTTTAAATATCTCTACTCTTCTTAAATCATCCTCAATTTATTATGTAATTTAATCCATCCACTAATCACACTCCTTATCTCATCTATTCATCTCTATCTTATACTCTCTCAACACATGCACATTCAAGACTAGAAACCATTTCCTTGGTCTCCACTATTTATAGATTCTTCATGAATATTAGCTTATTCATCAGCAATAAGACTTGCCTTAAGCCTTAAGACATCTATCATGCTAAGACATAGATTAAATACAATCCTTATATATCATATATAGCATCCGTAGATCATACTTAAATAGCTATGGATTTCAACTAGGCATTACTAGACCTTATAGTTTTCATGTTTAACTATTCACCTATTTGGCACTTCATCAATCAAAATAAGATCATAAGATGAATTTAAGCTATATGGGTCTATTCCATATAACACTCATGACTTCTTGATGTAAATACATCTACCAAAACACTCTTCTACTAAAAAACAAATCATCTAATAATTATTATGTACATATAATCACCATGAATGAACATATAGTCAACTTTAGAGCTTAATAAATTCTACTGTACAAACATTCAGACCTTTTGACTAGTGTTTCTAGATGTACCTTGGAGTATGTTACAACTGTGACTTTTACAACATCAATGAATTTGTCTTGGATCAAATGTTATAGCTCAAAAACTAATCATTGGTTTTCTCTCATTAATTTGAATATTTTAATTCCAACAATCACTATTCAAAAACTAAACATCGAACACCTTAACCTCATCTCATGTTTCCTAGAAATTATGGACAAATATGCACTATCGATCTCCTTTGATTATCTTGATATTTATCTTGTAATTTTCACCATTGATCTTAGATCAGAGATCTCATAATTATGTCACTTAGCATCTCTATATTCCTTCTACACATTTGACTATTTAAATCAACTCGTACCATTGATATCTATCTATATGAACACCTATGAACCATTGATATTATGTCAACTCAATGAGATAGTGAAACTTATCACAAGTGCATGCAATCTTAGATTCTATGACATTTTGACTAAATGTGCACCATTAAATCAAGATATGGATGATATATGCTCACTATTAGATCAACTGGCTAGTGACCTCAAACTTCAATGTAGTTAAACTTGATGGTCTTAGGCCCATCACAGTTTACAAGAGTAACATTGAAGGTTTATAACTTGAGCTCGAAAAAACTTCAAAAGTCCAAATTTTTAGGGTGCCTTCTTAGCACTATAGACAACATCTCCATGAAAACCTTTAACCTTAATTGATTCTCTGAGTACTAGGAATAAATACACAAAATTAATGGTTCATTCATATCTACATGGCATGCAATGATGGTATGGCGTTTCTTAAGCTATAATATGGATGTTTTTCATTCTAAATGATCAATTGACACCCTAGAGATACACCAAAACATCTATAGATGACTCACAACTTCTTTATATTTTTTTTTTAAAAATGAAAGAGGTAAAAACTTTATTAAATTTAGAAAAGGATTACAAACTAGCAAAAGGCCAAAGCCCCAAAAACCAAATATAATTATACAAAACAATCACTGAAAACCGTCACACTCCAACACCATCTCCATCCTCTCTAAGAATCCTTTCCAGGTTCTGATGCACCTCCTTGGGTAACAATGCCCATTAATCCACCATGCATCCATCAATATCCTCAGAAGCCCACTTTGCCAAGCAATCTTCCACCTCATTCAATTCCCTTGGAACGTGAGCAAAAGACATGGAATCCATAAGCGTACTAATATGAACTATATATTGCACTATCAAGGATAGTTTCCAGCTCACATCATTCAACTTCCTCTCCTGGAGCATATTAATAAGAATTTGTGAGTCAGCTTCACACTTCACCCTCTATTAGCCTAACTCATAAGCTCTCTTCAAGGCGTACAGAATAGCTAATCCTTCCATTATGTTAATCGTATGCTCCCCCATGTGAGCTGAAAAAATAAAAATAATAGCTCCAGAGGAATCCCTACCAATCCCACCTATCCCAGCCAGGCCAGGATTAGCTCTAGAAGAACCATTAGTGTTAATTTTCAAAAAACCTTTAGGAGGGGCCATCCATTTCCAACTCCTCTAAATTTTTTGCTTCCCACTTCAACCACACCTGACGCATGCAGAGGCTGGAGAAATAATCTGTATGCCTAACCTTTTAGGCAATTCTGCGTCCCCCTTCTCCAGAGGGAAAATGATTTCACTCTTAGCTCTCACAGTCTCTTGGACCATTCCAATAATTTTGCTCCAAACCTGGTGAATCACCAACTTCTCCTCATTAAAAATTTGGTAGTTTCACTAAAGCCAAACTTGCCATAGTAGAAAAATGGGTCGAACATACCATGCCTATTATAGGAAGTGAGCAGCAAAAGGTGGCCTGCCCAATCTGGACCAAAAATTGACCAGGGATGAGGTGTACAAGCATTGACACCTCCATGCATCCCACCAAGTGTGCCATAGATGAAGAGTGAAGGGGCAGCTAAAAAATAAATGAGATGACTCCTCCTCTACTCCCTTACACTGGATGTAGTGTGAAGGGCCAACAAATCCTCTCCATCTAATATTCTCCCAAGTCAAGCAATGATTCCATGCCAACGTCCATGTAAAGTAGTTGCACTTCAGCCATGAAAAGTTGCTCCAAACTCTTTTCCATCACGGAACTTCTCCTCCTTCACATTGCTATGCTATCAGATCCTGATAGCCCAACGAGACCATGTATTTCCCTTTAAGATGAGGGGACCATGCCAGCAAGTCACTCTCCCTGAGTGCATAGTAGTAGCGGCCAACAAGGATCTTTTGAAGCTCAGTGCACTCAACCTCCATACCAGCAATAAGCCACTCCTTTGAATCCTTCCATCTCACCTCCATCATCTGACCATGAAGAAGGAGATATTTGTAGTCACTCACCCTATTCCACCCCACCTCACTAAATATCTATGCAAGAACATCCAATTATGGGTACTAGGTAACTAGAGGGGGAAAACGATCCCATGAATCATGCTAGAATTATGCCTCATTACCCCCCCTACAAATCTAGAAGAGGCCTCTCTTGATCAAAGTAGCTCCTTTTTTTAGAGTATCCCAGATCATCGATCCATTACCTGACAAACTATATCTGGGGATATCTTTCATAGGGGCTCCAAAAAAATACATATGTGACAAGATCTTGGCCCAAAAATGATCTTGTTCCACACACCATCTTTATTACAATTTTGCTACCAGGGCCATACCCACCAAAATAGACTACCACAATCCCAGACCTCAAAGCCTTTTTGGGTTGTAAATAACCTCCCACTTGATCAGGCTCCACTTCGTCAAGGACATGTTACCTGCCCATAAAAATTGTTTTGCCAAGGAGTCAAGTTCCTTAACAAAACTTACTAGTGCCACTTGGAGCATACACCTGTACAGAGGAAGCACCTACACCACAGACTAGATTAGTTGTACCTGACCTATGAAGGATAGCCACCTATTGGTCCAGTGATTCACCTTAGTCCTGAACTTGTTCAGGATCCCCTACCATGATTCCTTGGACTGTCTCCCAGTAGATATAGGGATACCAAGATAAAGAATCAGAAGGCTACCAATTTGGAATTGAAGAATATCAACCACTCTTCATTGAATGGGTGGCAAAGTATTGAAGAAAAAATGGATGACTTATCCTCATTGATTACCTATCCTGTGGCAGCCAAGTAAGCATCTAAACCATTTCGAATATTGGTGGCCTCCCTCATAGTAGCCATGCCCATCAATGCCACATCATCCACAAATTGAAGATGAGAAAGAAACGGAAGGTCACCTCCCCATCTCCATCCCTGGAGAGCACATTCACTTTTTTTTTCCTAATCAACCATCCGAGACCTTCTACCAGTAGTAGAAACAAGTAGGGAGATAATGTATCTCCCTGCCATAGGCCACGAGAGACTCTAAAGAGGTGTGATTGCTCCCCATTAACTAGAATAGAGAATGAAATTGAGTTCACACAGTTCATAACCCATTTGATCCAATCTTCCTCAAACCTAAAGGCTGCCAAAACCTTCTGAAAAAAGGACCACCAAACCCTATCATATGCCTTAGACATGTCCAGCTTTGTGAACATCACCTTCTCCCTAGACTTGTACATGGAGTGGAGAGCCTTAGTAGCCACCACAATCCCATCCAAAATCTGATGCCCCTCCACAAAGCTGCTTTGTTCCTCTGAGATCAGCACCCCTAGCCACTTTTTTAGTCTTTTAGCTATCAACTTCGATATAATTTTATAGACAAAATTGCAAAGGGAAATAGGCCTAAAATGACTTAGGTGATCAGCCCCCTCTCTCTTGGGAATGAGAGCCAAAAAAGTCAAGTTCAAGGCCCTAAGCATTTTCCTGCTATTCTAAGATTCTTGAACCACTGCCAATAGATCTAAATTGATGATTTCCAAAAATTCCTAAAAAAACTCAATTGGGAATCCATCTAGGCCTGGCACTTTACCTTTTTTCATCATGAAGATAATATTTTTAAGCTCCTCTATATTAATTAGATGCATCAGTTGCTCCTTCATCTCCTAAGAAACTAAACTGGGAATACAGGCGAGTATCTGATCCTCAGCAACTGCTCCCCTCTATCCTTCTCTAAAAATAGAAGAGAAATACTACATAGCTTCATTACAAATATCCCTTATGGAAGAGATAGTCTCTCCATTGTCTGCTACCAAAGAAATTATCATATTGCCATGTTGCCTAGCTCTAACTAAGTTGAAGAAAAAAGCTATATTCTTGTCACCCTCCTGTAACCAATCGACCCTGGCTTTCTGCTTCCAAAATATTTCCTCCCTCAACTCCCAGTCATCCACCTTCTTAATAGCCCTTGCTTCTTCTCTCAACAAAAATTTGGACAACACTTCCTCTATAATCAATCTGGTAATATTACTCCCCTTGCACCTCTTTCTTTTCCTGAAAGATGTTCCCAAAGCTCATAGTATTCCACCTTTTGAGCTGATACTTCACGAACTAGAGAAGCTTGGCAAAAGTAGACATTACTATACCAACAGTCAGCCTCCCAATTCTCCACCAATCAGCAACACGACCATACATATCCTGGTCCCTAAGCCACATGAGTTGAAATTTTAACGACTACTTTCTATACCTATAATTTGAAGAAATGTGAAGCTTAATTGGCCAGTGGTCTGAGCCTCTCCAATCAAGGATCTCAAAACTCAAAGACCATGAGCTACCCACCCAATAACAAGAAGTCATGAATCTGTCAAAACACTTAGAAATAAAGTTGTCACTCATCCTCCTATTATTCCAGGTGAACCACCCATTGCAAGGCTTAATATTGACCAGGTTAAGCTCTAAAATCTTGTCTCAAAGCAAAGAGGAAGATGGTTCCAATATAGCATTACCTCCCCTTTTTTTTGTTAGATCCAAGATAGCATTAAAGTCACTAGCCATAATCCATGGCAGATAAGGAAAGCTCCTGTGAACTAAGTGGATGTTATTCCAAACATGAAGCTTACCTTGGTAATTAGTGGGGGCATAGACATTTGAAATAAGAATGTACTCTCCCGACTCAATGCATAAGGAGACCAAAGAAAGTGAAGACCTGAAGGTGATCTAGGACACTGTCTAAACCTTGCATGGATTCCAGAGATAAGCCACGCCTCCTGCAGAACCCTGTGCCCCTATGCATTGACATAAACCTTGCCTCCATAATTTAGGTGCAAGACTCAACATATACTCCATTGAAACCTTGGTTTCCTGAAGAAAGAGAATATCTAGATAATGATTCCTAATTAGATCCTGAACAACTTTTTGTCTAGGGCCGTTGTGTAAGCCCCTAACATTCCAAGAAGTAACAATCATTTTGGAGGAGACAAGAAGTGGGAGTCCAAGGTTTTGATCGACCCTGACTCAACCAAATTTTCCCCAATCATCTTTATCCTCTCCATGTCCTTCTTCCTCCCTATTTTAACATTCTTTCCAGAAGCCCCTTTTTTCCCATCCCTCTGAAGAATTCCCAGGTGAGTAGGATCCTTACCTCTCTTCTCCACCTCTATTGCCCCTATTTGTGTGGGAAGAGATTTAACCCCAATTTCCTGAACCATATCAGCATTTGATTCACTAGCCTTCTGTTCCTCAACTTGTCCATCTATAATCATAGGTAGGACAGCTTCCACAGGAAGTGTTACTTGTTCTATGGGCATATCTCCAGCCGTTTCAGACCCTCTCACAACTTGCTCTTCATTAATTAAGCCTGAGTAATCCTCATGCTGGCCTAATTCATCTAGAACCCCAAACCTATTAATCGAATCCTCCTCCAGACACTCTAGTAGGGACCTCTTATGGCCTCTATTTCAACTTTGAGTCTTAACCAGCACAAAGCCTTTTAAATCCTTGCTAGTATCCACTCCAATCTATTTCCCTTTGTCCACTCCAATACTACTACTCAGTGGAGGTGGGGTGAGGGCTGTTGATCACCTAATTTTGCCTTTGGGCACCTTCGCACTAGGTGACCATACTCATGGCACAAGCGACATCTGAATGGGTGTGTCTCAATAGTCTAATTGTTTTACCCATGAGTATGAACCTGCACACAGATCAACCAAATCTGGTAAAGGCCTATTTAAATCAATTTCCACACAAATTCAGTCAAAAGTCAAGATTTTCTTACCTAAAGTTTGTGTGGAAGACCACACAAGTTTTCCTAGCATTGAAGCAATCATCTAAAGGACATCCTCACAGTAGCATTCAATAGGCATTTTGGGTAACTGTACCCACACTAGAACTCTATTTGACAGTTCCTCAATAGGGTTAAATCCATCATGCCAAGGTTTTACAAAGAGCCCAACCTAATTATAAAAATAAGGACCAATTTCAAAGACCCTGTTCCTATTAGCCAAACATACGAATGTGACGATGAAGAAGTTATTGGCCAGCAGTGTAATCTCCATCTCACCCTTTGGCTCCCACACATGTCTATCCCAATTCTCCAAAAAAGGGAGAGAGATGCACAATCCCAAGAATTTGTAGTATAGAGAATGCTTGGAGTAATACTCCACATCTTCAACAATCATATCGAATGGGATAACCAGCTTTGGTCTCTCCTTACAACACTCTAGGTAGCCATTCACCTTGGTAATTCGTGAACCCCCAGCTGAGCTTGTGTCAAATAGTCCTAAAGTCTAGTTAAATTTTGAATATACCTCCTTCCTGGGTGCCAGTGCCTACCTATTCCTCCCTACTACCTCATTGAAGCTTCTATCCATCCTGGCCTGAGTCAGCTCCTTCAGAGCTATAGTATATTACCCCTAATTTATTCCTTCCCCAATGAAACTCACTTTTACTACTACCTACCTCCACCCACAAACGTCTCTATCATGTGCAGACCAAGAAAATGGCAGAAACAAGCCAGGGCCTGATGCCCTAGCCTGGCTACCAGACGTAGACCGCATCCATGCACTTCCAGCCCACCATTTTTCCTTTATTCTATGAACCAAATTCTTCTTTATTCTTACTAACCTATATATATGCTATATATTCTCCAAGGTATCAAACATAACTCATTTGGCATTAAAGCATTAGTATCTCATTCTATCTTTGAAATCAATTACAACTTAACATCAATGATCATGCTCAACAAATATTCCCATTTCATAGATCTCATCCTTGTATAGGGCTATCAAAACCTTTCCTAGAGTTTTAAACTTGTAACTTGTATAAATTTTATTTTCAACTACCAAAATTGATAAAATTTTGGAATCTAGTGTATTTTTATATGGTCTATAATATTTAATAGGTTTTATGTTTTCATATTTATATACAATACAATCACTAATATTGTGTGCTTAAATGAGGCCTAAAGAGAACTAATTGAAAATAAAAGTATGAGAGGACTTCACACACACACACACACACACACAAGAGAACTAATTGACAAGAAGAGTATGAGAGGACTTCCATTGAGATTTGGGACAAATTTTTATGTAAAGTATAAAGAGGATAATGGGTATCTGAAGCAGGTATTAGTTTTCCCATATATATATATATATATATATATATATATATATATATATATATATATATATATATATGGGAAAACTAATACCTGCTTCAGATACCCATTATCCCCTTTATACTTTACATAAAATTTTATGTCCCAAATCTCAATGGAAGTCCTCTCATACTCTTCTTGTCAATTAGTTATCTTATATATATATATACATATATATATATATATATATATATATATATATACATATATATATATACACATAAATATATATATATATATACATACATTATATATATATACACATAAATATATATATATATATACATACATATATATATACATATACATATACATATATATATATATATACATACATATATACATATATATATATATATATATATACATACATACATATAGACACACACACACACACACACACACACACACACACACACACACACACACACACACACACACACACACACACACACACACATATACATACATACATACATGTATATATATATATATATATATATATATATATATATATACATACATATATATATATATATATACACATACATACATACATATATATACATATATATATATATATACATACATATATATATATATATATACATATATATATATATATATATATATATATATATATATATATATATATACATATATATATATATATACACACACACACACATATATATATATATACATACATATATATACATATACATATATATATACATATACATATATATACATATATATATATATATATACAGATATATATATATATATACATATATATATATACATATACATATATATATATATACATATATATATATATATATATATATACATATATATATATATATATACATATATATATATATACATATATATATATATATACATACATATATACATATATATATATATATATATATAGACACACACACATACACACACACACACACACACACACACACACACACACACACACACACACACACACACACACACACACACACACACACATATGAAAACTAATACCTACATTAGATACCCATTATCCCCTTTATACTTTACATGAAATTTTATGTCCCAAATCTCAATGGAAGTCCTGTCATACTCTTCTTGTCAATTAGTTCTCTTTATATATATATATATATATATATATATATATATATATATATATATATATATATATAAAATTCTAAACCTACTAGATTTATGATAAAATATCATTACAAGAGACTAGTCATCATAGAGGAAAGAGGGTATTGGTTATGATTTCAATATTGGATATTGAGTTATTTAGTTGGATGATTTATGGGTGTTGAAATTACTCATATGTATGGTCATATAATCCCTAGAGTGGAGACTATAACAATAGAATCATGCATTAACATTTTAGACCTATGAATCTATATGTGAATAAGAAAGTTTCAAGCAAGAATAGAGAGTGAGGTATTGAAGATTATGCATGAGAGCATGGTTTTAATACTAAAAGAAGAGAGTGTAGATGATGATGAATTTATGATATATCTTCATAGAGAGAATATAACAATGTATGAAAAGATGCATAGGTTGCTAGAGAAGTTAAGAGTGACAAGGGTAATAAAATAAAATTAGAGTACATATTAGAGACAAGTAAATCATAGATTAGAAAAGTGATTAAAGGTACATATTAGATATAGGTAAATTAATGAGGAGAGTGTAAGCATTCTTGTACTTTAAGTGGTATTATATCCTGCATCAAAGAGAAATCTATGAATGCAATAAATGAAATTATAAACATGTCAAAAAAATTGAATAAGATAAAAATAAACCAATAGATGTTATTAAAACACAATAACTTATGAAAGATGAACATGGGTTGAGATTTCTAACAAAAGTTAGTCAACCACAATTGATAAAAAATGTGAACAAATAGTGGATTACCATTGACCTTACTAATAATAGCATATAAATTTTTATTTCATGTCATCCTACTACCCTTCCAAGTGAATTAACTCACTTATTTACCTAATTAGAGTAATGTCATCTTAAATATATAGATTTGTATATATTAGAAACACATGTAGGAGACACACAAGAATAACCTAGCAATGAATAAACATGAAACAAGTAGATTTGGTCATTATATAATTTATAAAAGCAACCAATAGCTAGGTTTTAAGATATATAAATTCACACAAGAAATATATATATTGGTTTTATATCACATTAAACAATAATTACATCGGATGACTAGTAATTTCTTTAACAACAAGAAGTAGAGAAGGAGTTGGTTGAGGTAAAATCAAGAAAAAAAAAACATATACAATATTGAGGAAAATAACATCCTTGAATAATAAAATATGGTAAAAACAAACTTGAAATTGAGTTAAAAATACAAAAGAAGGAATTGGAGAGGATGAAACAATAACAATAAAAGGAGAAAAAGATGGAAAATATAGGCTTATATGTTAGAAAGATGGGATTGAATGGGAGATGCATAGGTAAATACAACTAGTAAACTAATAAAATACTCTAAATTTACAATTCCCAATTGTTTTGGATTGATAAAACATTTACAATATAAAATTAAAAAAAAGTCACTAATTTCCAAGCATGCATCCCTTGACCTACCATTTAAGTTTTGTTTCCTTGCTAAATAACTATCCATAGACAATCATTTTCCTAATTTAAAAACCATTAATTCTGAAACAATCAAAGAGAAACATCCTAATTCATATCTTACATATGTTCATACTTCAAAACAATTGAATTTGGCTCATGTAAGTCATTTGCAATTACTTTCAAAGAACACAATCAACATGTCATGTACACCCACAAAGGAGAAGGGAAAAACAATTCTCACTACAAAATAAAGTAGTGAGGTACCACAATTTTTAAAAACAATTTTCCTTGAATATAATATTAAAAAAATCATATATACTAATACCACAATATGCAAAATTGTTTTACTTAGATTAACATTTGAATAAGGTAATAAATTATGTCATATCATAAGTAGATATTATGTTTCCTATATATTTAAGCATGTATTTTTGTAAAATATGTATTTGTATCAAATTTTAATGTTTTTATGAATCTATGATTTGATCCTATCAAAATAATAATTAGTATTATTTTCATGAACTCATATGTACCTATTTAATATTTTGTAACATTTGTGTTATATTGATACAAATCTAGTCAAAGATTTTTTTAATATCATCTATTTTTTTCCATTTTAATTATTTCACTATGTTATTCATGAGTGTGTGATATGATACTTTTAAATTTATAATTCATATATGTATATGTTATATATTTATGTGTGCGTGTGCACACAAGCACGTCCTCCCCACTTCTTCCCCCCCCCCCCCCCCCCCCCCCCCCTCCCCAACACCCTCACTAACCACCCACACACACATGTATATTTATACATATGTACACATATATGGAAATTATAGTTGTATGTATTTATTTACACACACACACACACACACACACACACACACACACACACACACACACACACACACACACACACACACACACACACACACACACACACACATACACACACACACACACACACACACACACACACACACACATTCAAGTCACGTAATTGATTTATATTTGTGTCTATGGATGTAATGACTTCTTATAATATATTAACAAACTTAATTTAATATATGATTAATTAAAATCACTAAAAATTTATAAAAAAAAATGTTCATTCCCTTTTTGAGCTTGGGATAAACCTACCATAAATAAAACCATAAATAATTTGTTCTTCTTTGTTACTTACAAACCATCTAAATACCAGGTGTTAAATACATTATTAAAATATAAATAAAATAATCACTAATGTCAATTTAAGTTTTATAAATTCACTAAATAATTCATAAAAAAAAAATCTTAAAACATTAATTACAATCCTAGTTTATTAATAAAATAATGTAATGAGCTGAATGGGGGGAATCATTCCTAGTAATGAATTGTGTTAGAAAATACAACATAATAAGCAAGAATTAAGGATACCTATTCAAAAATGATAATGGAAGCCTTGTGATTGTAATTTTTATGTTTTCCCTCATTCCCCCAACCCTTCACATCTTTAAAAAAATTAATTGGATAGGTGGTCCATATTAAAAAAAGGGTTGGTGAAAAATAACCTCAAATGTTTTTTGTAGTTTTCTCATAATTGATGTTAAATTAGCTTCGGTAGTGCATAACTACATGTTCCATTAAAGTCAATAAATTTTCATAATGAAAAATTAGAAAAAAAAATTATATTTACAACATATAATAGATATAGGTTAGATTTATTATGGGTTATAAACATTAAGAATACATTTGTATTTGGCCATATGAATGTTGTTAAGGAATTTTGCTTGAATATTTCTTATGCTGAAAAATTAGGAAGTTTAAACAATAGAATCAGTTAAGTGTCCTAATTTTTTTAAAAGGTTTTAATAAATAACTATGACTTTGAATACCTACCTATCAATCCAATGTTCCTCATATTATTATAAAATATTAAAAAATTATGAGAGATGATATTAGTGAAAATATATTTGAAAAAATGAAACATAGGATGTGGAGACTAGTTTATGAATTTCAATATTTTATCACATTAATTTACATCAAAATTAAATCAATTAGACTAATAATGACAAAACATATAATAAAAGGTAAACAAAGTTTGTATTCTTTCATGAAAACTACTACAAGGCTTTGACTCATGCATATAAAAATTTAAATCCCTACACCTTAAACTTAGAGTAATAATTATCTTTAATGTATGTATCTTCAATGACTTATCCATAATGACTAACTTATCTTCAATGTATTTATCTTAGGAAAATGAGAAAAATGTTTTCTCAGTTGTGAGTGACTTAGCCATAATAAACATTTATGAAAAATAGATTTCAAATTTCATTAGTATACCCACACACACATAGATAGAAACACATAGGGGTCTCTCTCTATCTCTCTACACACACACACACACACACACACACACACACACACACAATTGAAAAATAAAAATAAAACCTTAAATACTTATTTTTGAATTTGTTGTTTTCACATTAGACCAAGAGTTCATATAGATTGATTCACATTCTATCCATGAAAACTTGCCACCCATCTTCATAGTAGATGATAAATGATTGAAATAATAAGTTATAGAATTGGTTAAAATTTATATTTGGGAATGTATGAAATAAAATTTATATGGAATTCATAACATGGCTTGGAAAATAATAATATAATATAGTTCTATCACACAAGTTTAGCTAGAGTGAAAAATTGTAGGTGAGATGACACAAATAGTTTTGTAGGCCTACACTCTCAAAACTAATATTGGTGAAATAATTAGAGAGGAACATATATTTATATCCATGGAATGAGATCCTTCCACCATCTGCATTCTCAGGATTGTAATTCCACTTCACATTGATCATATTATTCCCATATGTATCTAGATCCATTTTTGGATGCCTAAGCAAACTATACTATGGTAAAAATGTGGCCATAGGGTCTAAACATAGTAAAATGACATAATATTTTTGAAGAAAAAATAAAACAAATGTTTTATTAAAATGTGGCCATATGATCTATGTATTCTAAAATAGCATCCATTGTTGGCAACTTAAAAAAATGGATATATAGACCAAATGCGATTAAATGTTTTATTCTAGGGTTTGATATGTTATATTATGGTATTTGGTGAATGTTATAGGGAGTTTTTTTAATATTAATATATTTATACCTAAATATAAATGGATTTTTTGATGTCAAGTATTGGTACTCCAAGGGTCAAGTATTGGTAATCCAAATATCAATTTTTTATCATATGTTTAAACTTTGTATATAATGACCTCTCATGATAAAATATATTATAATGAAAAATGTATAATGAATCAGTCCTGAAAAACATAGTTACAAATAATTAACATAACATATTAGAATATGTAAAAAAATTAAGGTCTAATATGATATTACATAAACACTATGTGATCATTAATTTAGGGTACTTAAATTCTTTGGCTTTTCCCCTATCTTATCTATCTCTATAGATATAATTTGAGTGAGTAATTATGTAGTATTTACACACACACAAACACACATGCATATGCAAATGCACATGCACATGCACACGCACTTGTGTGCACACACACACACACACGTGTTTGTATGTGTACATATTTATATGTATGTATGTATATACATATATATATATATATATATATATATATATATGTATGTGTATATATATATATGTATATATATATATATATGTATATATATATGTATATAGATATACACACACACATATACACACACACACACACACATATACATATACACATATATATATATACATATATATATATATATATATATATATACGTATATATGTATATATGTGTGTGTATATATATATACACACACACACACATATATATATATACATATATATACACATATATACACATATATAAATACATACACACACATATACACACACCCACACACACAGGCACACACATGCACACACACACACACACACACACACACACGCACACACACACACACGCACACACATGCACACGCACACACACACACACACACACGCACACACATGCACACACTCAAACACACACGCACACACGCGCGTGTGCGCACGCACACACACACATAGTTTACACCTTAAAATAGTAATAAATAGTGTAGATAAGTACTTATCTAGAAAACACCTGATACAGGTGATCTACATGTTTGAAACATATATGAAAGCTATCTTTGGTGTCATCAAATGGATCCCTATGTTATCACCCCTCCTTAATGGTAGCACCACAATTAGACATTGCTACCATATGGCTCTAGTGTGTTGATATTGGTGTTAATGTCTTTTGTGTAGGACTGTATTGAACTTCTAAGTGCACTTATATTTGGATTTTTGGGGTTTGTTCCTACTATCAAAAAATTTAGAACTATGTAGTGTGCATGTAATTATTAATCTATGATGCAAACCTTAATCTTCCTTTCATGTAGTGTATAAACTAAAAAGTGTTTTTTTTAGTAGGAGAGGTTAGACATCCTTAACACACCACTATAAAGACAATTGCCTACATACGTATACTCTAAAGAGGGATCATTTTTGATGTAGTTCTCCCCACCTAAGTTCTAGTCCAAGTGCAAGTGATGCTAGTATGATAATTGCCTTAAGTACCTTGATTGTGTTTGATATTGAAAATCTAGAAAATATAAGCTTAGGGAAACTATAGATGGTAGTATATAGAAGTCTGGAAGAATAGGGATTAACAACCTTGATTTTGTTCAACTTGTTACATGTTTGAATAGTTATTTTGCATCTAATCTCCATGTATTGGATAGAGGGTTAAAATTCATGTACTTATAATTTTTTGTTTCTTCTGTAGATAATAAAAGATGTTCACACTTACCTTATGATGCTTTTACCTTAGAAAATATATTAGTTTGAGAAAGCTAGGGTAAATGATATAGGTGCCATTTTTGGAATACTAGTGCCATGTAGATCTAGTGTCCTTGATATAGTGATAATATCCACATGTAAAAACACTAGGCATAATGGCTTAGGATCAAGAAATGAGGGGTTTAGACTTTATTTGAGCTGATTAGGGAAACTTTTGGCCTGTATGGAGGTTGGATAAGTGTGATAATAAGACCTAGGATATGTTGAAGGATAATATATAAATAAGTAGTCTCAAATAACACTCTTATCACTCACATGCCACTGTTAGGTGATTACATGTTCCCCCCTTTATGTTGGAAATGTAATAATGTGAAATTAAAAGTATAAAGGAAAAATTTATGTACCAGGATATACCTAAGAATTCAATCCCATGAATTTGAATCTAATTATGTGAAATTGAGTATGTATATGTGAAACATGATCTAATGCATGACTTGGAAATAAAACATGCATAAATCATTCCTTACCTAATATATATCAAATTCAAAATACTATGCTATATAGAGAAATAAGTAAGTAAAGAAATGGGAAAGAGCAAAAGAATGAAGACACCTTTTTGAGTATGCAAACCAATTTATGAACCTAGTGATATATGTATGTATATAAATATCAATCAATGAGTAACCTAGAATGATATAATATCTTGGTTAGTACTCATTTATGTATGGCTCAATAACTCAATCGAATTTTGTCTCCAACATTGCACACTCCTCCTTGGTAGATCATGACTTGTGAATAGCTTGGACTGGATTAATAGTGTATCCAACCCTCTCATGTGGGTGACTCAAGAACTCAATTAGGCTATGAATCCATCACTACCCACCTATGTGTATCAAATACATCTAAAAATAAACTTTGTGAATTACTTAAACTATCTAACTATGTATGTCAGTTATATGGCCACTTAGGTATATTAGGAAGCTCTATGACACTCAGGGATACCAACCAATATAGATAGAGTAATACAAGAAACTGGTGATAACATAGAATATTATGTCAAGTGTTTACATTATATATAATGACAAGTAATTTTTCATTTCATCCTATCAACTAGGATGTAATTGATCATATATAAATAACATACTGCACACATGCCTCTAATTTAGTATTTGAGTATACTGATTCTAGACTAAGTTTTAATAATTGTATTTGAGTATTTTAACTCAATGTGGGAATGGGTATGTCATGCATGAAGCCCCCAATATCATCAAATTGATATGAATATGAGATAAACAAGTACGAATATAAGCAAAACTGAGTATAACTGATAAACCTATAACTAGATCTATGCAAACCTATATTGTACATACTATATTATTCTGTCCAATCTAATTTATTGTAAAATTGGGGCTAGTGGACACTATTACCTTGTTTAGGATATTATAACCATGTGGTTCTATTGTTATATTTAGACACTAATGTCTCTATGGTTTAAAATATATGTCACTATATTGTTGTCTGAGTCACTATTTTCCCACTATTTGTACCTTTGTCTAGTTTTTTGTAACTAATCCTATGTGTTGAAAAATGTTTTTTGACTATAATAAAGGAGCGTGGTCTCCAACAAACCCCTATGAATGCCAAATATTTTGAGGGTAGTTTTTGAAATTATGAAATAACTATCCTAAAAATAATAAGCTATGCAAAATATGTGTTGATCAAAGTATATATAATAGCTTCATGATAGTCCAATATAATGTGTATACATAACATTAGAATGTAACATTATTTGGGCATAAGTATGTAATGTAATATTTATGTCATGTGTACTATTGCATAAGGTTTTCAATATATATGTAATTAATTTATGTAAAAAAAAATATGAGTATAAATGAATAGCTAACTAGATGGATGGGGCATGATTTCCATCACAACATCTAAGGTGGAAGAGTATATATATGTAAGGTATCTCATGGCATAAAAAATTAATGTGTAACAAGAAAATAAAATTTTCATGGCCATACCACATAAAATAAATCATACATACAAAATAAATGAGACACACAAAATAGTGCAAGGGGCCATAATACAAAGGACATGGGCACATGCCACTAAATTTTATAAAATAATACATACAAGGACATGCTCAAATGTCCACATATGCAAGAAACAATCAGGTTGGCTTAGACATAAATAATAGGACATGTTCAAATGTTCAAATACGTATAACATGAAAGCACACATAAGGGACATGGGCACATGTCGAAGGCATACATAATATGAATAGAAGTTGCATAGAGCTGAACTACAATGACATATTCAAATGCCCTCAAATATAAATAATATAAAAATACAATCAAGATTAAACTATTAAATCTATAAATTAAAGCACACATGAATATGTAATATAAATATCTATAGGATAAAGGATGTGCATATACTGAGTTGAAAGTAGTGATAACTCGTAAAAAAACTGATTATGAGTATTAATGATCAATATCATGATTTAGTGTGTGATAGATATAATATTTTTAATAAATATTTATTATTGATATGGTTATGATGATATATATTAGCATATTTTTTTAATCTCTATTACATACAATTGCTTGTAGTTGAATAATAGTTCCATTTTATTTTACAGAAAATTGAGCCCACATAATATCTAGTCTTGGTGACGATATATATTAGCATATTTTATTATCTCTATTAAGTATAGTTAATTATAGTTGAATAATAGTTCTATTTTATTTTACAAAAAAATGACCCCACTTAATATCTAGTCTTAGGTAGTTATTCTAATGCATGTGAAAACTCTTCCCATACCTCAAAATCCCTATCCATATTAAAATTAGATATTCACTATGTGCATACATAAGTTTGCATGTAATATGTATGAACCTACCAACTATTTCATCTTCTTATGGACAGTTTGTAGAGATGACTATGAATATGTGAACTATTTTCTCATCATTTCTTTCCTACATAAAAATATTAAGAAAATGTATTTCATCAACACATAAATAATTTTTTTAACATATATTCTTAACATGTACACTTAAGTTCAAATGAAATATATACCCCCCAAATTTATTACTCAATTAGTATACATGTAAATATTAATTTAATTTAAATCATTTTTATGTTCGTATGCATGCATTTAATATAAATCAAATAACTGTAGTACATATATATTTATACAGATAGACATGCATAAAATCAAAATATTAGGCCAAGAATAAGCATCCCTAATCTTATGATTGCAACAAATACCAGTTTTTTAGTGGTCCATTTAACATGGAATATGAATAATGTGTTTATATAATGTTTTTGGTAAGTTGTATGTATTTATGGTTGTAAAATTTAGTGAGTGGTGTTCATCATCTTAAGAACCCATGTCCCCAATTTATCAACCAATTAGAAATGATATTGCATATTAATCTTATATAGGGATGATCTCTCAAATGTAGACCACATTTCAATTATTTAATATCTAATTTTTAATGTGAGGCCCATTGATTGAACATATTTGTGTTTATATATAATTTTTTTTTTATCTAAATAATAAATTTATTTAATTATGTCTTTGTGAAAGAATGTAATATTTATAGCATATTGACAATTGGAAATATTAAATGTGTCCAAAAATATATTAAACCCCAAAGTGAATATATTTGAAACACAAAAATTTTGAAATGTGTTTGAGCATTCATTTAAGGTGGAAAGTTGTGAAAATAAAGTGTAAAATTTTATTGATAAAATACATAGACCAAGGTTCAAATCCCACCTAGAGTTTAGGTGATGTATAAAAAACATATATTAGCATATTGACATAGTGGAAATATAGGGGATGTAATTCTTACTTATATTCTTGATCATTTTTGGACTCGCCAACCCCATAATTATCATGTATCAAAAAGATTAATTTGTAAATTACTACTTTGTACATGTAACCATCCCTAGTAGTACATGTATATGACCACTTATGTTCAATTTTGAAACATAATGTGCAAAAATTTAACTATATTGAATATGAAATCAATCATTTGATCCAAAATCCAACTCCATCAATTTTGCCTACATAGGAATTTATGCACAACTATTGACCCTTCAACTCCATTAATTATAGTGTCACAAAACAAATATTTACTAATGTTCAATAGTTTTTTAAAAATATAGAAATGAAGTAAAAATTTTAAAATTACTCAATTTTTTCAATAATCACTATGATTCAAAAAATATGAACCAAAATTTGGAATTAAATCTCATAATTTAAAAAAAAAAAATTGGAGACATGAAGATGTCCAGTGGTTTAACACAATTCTTATAATCTATATTTTCATCCATAATAGACTAGAGATTCAGACTGGTAAACTAATCAAGTTTTCCATGTTGAGATGATTGATATAGGCTTTAAAAAAAAAATTCAATAACATAGTTGGTAGGTAAATGAATTATTCCTATTGAATTACATAGTAAACTATAAAATTTAAATTATTGAAGTAAAATTTGAAGATGTTTTCATCACATGAAAATTTAGTTTTTATGATTAAATTTATGTCTATTTTATTTCCCATTATTATGTGTGCAATTGAGTTCAAATGTAATTTTTGTTAAAGGAAAACTCAAAATATTATTACCATTAAGCAAGAGGAGTCACTACTGAAACAAGCATGCATATATAGTTCACATTGGTCATCATAGGAATGTATTTTCTTAACTTATACAATAACCTATATTCTTCAATTTCATTACCAAGATTAGCATATGCTATAGTAAGGAAATTATAATCATATAGATCTTTTTTCTCTCCAATCCTTTCCCTATTAATTTTACAGCATACTTTGTTCTTAAAAATTCATTCAAAATAATAACAAACATGTTACTATATATTAATGATGGATCTATAAATCAACCATAAAATTTCAACCCATCTAATAATTTATTCTCTCCATTAATTTCTGAAATAACAACATAATGCTCAACCAATTTTCGTTACTAAGTGTGTGAGTGATAATATTATCTAGTTTCATTTCTTATATTGATAACAATAAAAGGAAAAAATGTTAGACTATTATGTCTTAGCATACCAAATCTAACCCCGTTGAAGTCCTCTAATACCCTTCACCACCTTGAACATTGAATGGTGTGTTTGCAATTGATAATTTTCTCAAATCTCCATGATGATGCCATTAAACACTAATATTTTATTGGTGATTATGTGTAGAATGTTATTGACTTATTAATTTAAATTGTTGATGAGTGTCCATTTTAAATGAATCTAGAGGATAATTGAAATTCAAATAAAAATCCACTACCCATTATATTTAATAATAGGAAAATGATTGAAAATAGAGATGATTCCATAAAAAATAAAATTATGAATGGAAGATCTTTCAAATGAAACTTATTCAAACGATTACAATTGAGGAGCCCCTAACATTGCAGACCTAGTGTTCCACTACAATAGTTTCATGTTTTGCTCAAAATATTCTAATAATATTACATATTATAAAAGTCTTAAAGTATCTAAAATGTTATAAAACTTATGCTTTACAAAAAAAAATTTGCCCTTCCATAAAAAATTCTTCTAGACAAATTACTTTACAAAACATGGAACCACAACTAAATTTAGACTACAATATGAGATATTTTTGTTCATATGCCAGGATCTTAAAAAAATGTTTTAAATATAGATACGTATCAGACCTATCCTAGAAATAGATAGTATCGTGTGGGAGGGGGGATGGTTTAATATCCTCTTGAGTATAACCTAGGATGTATTTGAGAGTATCCATAGTAGTCCCACAAGGTCATGGTTGTATCCTACACTGAGACTTTTTTATTGATTAAATAAAATAGGGTATAAATACATATAACGTGGTAAAAAACATTAAAATTATCTATAAAGTGTCTTAATTTTAATTATAATATTAATTTAATGTTTTATTATAAAATTGTACGTAATAATAATATAATATTTTTCCTTATTCATTATGGCGGCTTGTGGTGACAACTATAATTTTCCTAAGGTACAATTAGATGTCTTTTGGATCCCATAATATTAAGAAGACAAATTATTTTAATTGTATATTTTACTTTAGGTTATCTTTGGTGGCCAAAGATTAATCAATAATTATTTTAGCCTAAAAAAATAGGGACTTATTCTATAATATTTTTTGAAATCATCTTGTAGACTACTAAAACATCAAACATGAAAAACAAAGAATTATATTTTATATCCAGAAACAATGAAGTCCAATATCAATATTATGAATAATGAATATCCAAATTTTTATTTTTATTTTAGGTACATTATAACATTTTCACTATATACTTATTTTAAGCTAATCTAAGTTTCACTATATCTATATTTTAAATTACACACACACACGCACACGCACACACACACACACACACACACACACACACACACACACACACACACACACACACACACACACACACACACACACACACACACACACACACACACACACACACACACACACACACACACACACACACACACACACACACACACACACACACACACACACACACACACACACACACACACACATGCACACACTCGCGCTTGCACGCACGTGCACACACACACACACACACACACACACACACACACACACACACACACACACACACACACACACACACACACACACACACACAGACATGCACACATGACCATGACTAAAAATGTATCCAAACCATTAAAAAAATGGTATCCATCAATCTGAATCCACTATAAATATTTTTACCAATAACATGATTAAATACATATACTCTGGAAAATCATTTATCATCAAAATTTAATGGATTACAAAACTAATTACACGAATTATTTTTATCATATTAAAAATATAAAATGCTATATGCTTGATTGTTATGGGAAGGTTTTTAATGTCCTTTAAATAGTCATTATAGTGAATTTTGAGATGCTCAATGTTGGCAAACACTCTTTATAAATTTTAATATTTAACACTTGTATTTTATAAATATATATTATTGAGTTTTTAGTATTAATAAATATTAAAAACTTATAAAATTCCAATTCCCTGAGTGGGTAGTATGTATGAAAATATTTCAGATGAATCGATGTCCTTAATGATTTTGGTAAAGACTCCATAATTGGATACATATGATTATTTACTCTAAGATATCGAGACAACTAAAATAATTGGTAAATATTTTAGGTTGAGACATATATTAATTTAAATTATAACTAAGGATGACAAATTCCCAAGGGAGGTGGATAATATTATCAACAACTCACTTATTATATCCATCACTCATAACTTGTTGAGTTGATCAATTTTAATTAGCATCTCCTTAATTATATACATTATGTAGATCAATATAAGTAGCTAAATGATATGAAGGATATTACAAAAAAAATTATCCTTCAAACTATTTTTTATTTTCATAAGAATTTTATTTATTGTAACTAATAGTTTACATAGACATTAATATATCAATATTTGTAAATCACCTATACAATTATGAAGTTGGTTAACAATTCCCAAACATTTTCCATAATATTTAAGCTTAATTAGTTCTTGTATTAAAAATGAATTATAAAACTAATGAATTAGTGTTAATAGTGATAGAGAATATTCCATTGCATATATCAGTAAAATTCTCTTACTAGAGCCAAATCTTTAGACACAGTTATTTTTTTTGTAATCTCACTCATTCAAATAAAAATATAGGAAGATAAAAAGAGACTCAAATATAGTTTATCTATAATTGAAATATTAAATTTAATTAATATTAAATTAAAAAATTTAAGTGTTTTTTTTGAATCGAGAGTGGGAAGAGAGATACAAGCTCTACTTTCCTCTAACTAATGACTTTTACAAGGGAACTAGATGTAGTTTGTAGTTTATATGAAACATGTATAGGTTTTAATTTAATGAATTATTCAATTTCTAAAAAATAATTTTGAATTATGATGAGAATAAAAAATATGTTATTAATATTTTTAAATAATTATTTTTAAGTACCTTTGAGTAATGGGCCATGTAGGTCATTATTATGTCATCATTATAATGGATAATTGAGTCAATGACACTATTACATTATATTTTATGCCCAACCAAGTACCTAAATGGATCTTATATCTATTAATATCAATATGTATGAGTTATAAATATATGTAACTTGTTCCTTGCTATATTTAACAAAATAATCCATGAATCTATGGGTAAAACATTGACTTTAGTAGCCCCCAAGAAAATAAATATAAAAAAATGTATAAATATATATAAAATAATTATAGAATCATAATTTTTTTTCAAATTATAAAAATAATAAATTTAATCTTGGTCACTAATATCATCTCTATAATCCATATCTATAAATAACTTGAGCTATTTTTCACTTTAAAATTACGATTAGAAACCATGATTAAGACTAGAATATAACCATATATGAAAGAAGAGATGGAAACCATTTGAATAGGAAATATTTGAATATAATATGGCTTGTACTTCTTCCAATTAAAGATTATGATCCCATTGTATTTTCCCAAAATAATATCAAACATCTCCATAACCTTTAACAACTGGTAGGAAACACTCCAAAATTTTAAATAAATAGGTTGATAATGTGTAGTTTTAATTATTTTTTGAATTCCATATTTGAATTTTTTTTCAAGTGAAAATAAAATAAAAAATAAAAAAATATTATTGGTCATGGGTCCTTCCTTGATATGGCCTAGAAATATAGGATAACTGTCGATACTCGTAGATACATCCTAGGGCATATTTAAGAATATATGTAGGGATACCAATGTTTTCAAGATGTATCCATAAATGATAATATATTAAACCATTTTTATCAGTATTATATTACTATCTATGAAATTACACAATAATATATAGAAATGTAGGCTTTGTAATATAATCAATTTTATCATGAGGGGTAATTATATATAATTTTACATCATATGACCAAACCCTAACCCTTAGAGAACAAATTATTGAAATTAAAATTCATAATGGGTAGAAAAACACATCCACATCTTATAAATTTATATAACATTATTAACCTTCAAAGACATACAATTTGAAAACATTAAATAAAATAATTAGGGCTCTTTTCATTTACGTAATAATTTATTTAAGCATAAAATTTAGTATACAAATACCTTATGGTTACCATTTAATATATTTTTTTGTTCAAGTAGCCAATAATGGAAAAAATTTCACCATATTTTATCTTTCATGAGAAAGTATATGCAGGTGATGTTTGTGATCGAATCTTA
>JARHVA010006545.1:290000-395000 GCA_037957365.1 Torreya grandis
CTCTCTCTCTCACACACACACACACACACACACACACACACACACGAGCATATATAATTTTTAGATGCATAGATTACTTGCACATGCCTTATTATCCACTCATATCTTAGACAATGGTGCATGGCTATGTTATTTACTATGATGTAAGATAGGTATACATGGATGGCATAGACTAGTTTTATATTTTCATATGATTAATTGATGTTGTTACTCTTGCATGATAGGATTATCATTGATTTTATATTGTGTGTGGTCTTTAGCCTTGTGTGTAGAAAATTTATTTATATATTTTTTTACAACATCTTTATTTCCCTTGTGTACAACCCTTATATTTATATATCAAATTAAGTGTTGTTTTAAAACATTTCTTATTAATACTATTGAGCTTGCGTAATTATTATATATTTTGGTGTTGTTATCCTTATCACACAACTCCATATTTCTATGTGGTTCCATTATCCATATCATGCACATTATTACTATGTAGTCTTATTCAATTATTATATCAGTGGTGGTTACTAATATGTGCCTTATTAATACATATATCACTATAAAAAAATTATATGACATACATTATATATGATATATAAACACCTTGATGAAATATACATTACCAATATGAAATATTATTTACATATTGAAATGATTATATCTTTATGCATGATAGAGTTAACTCTTTTTTTTAGATGAGTGACTTGCATGCTACATATTTCAGCTCAGTAAATGGCATATTAGTGGGTTTGTAATAGAGAAATAAGCCTCTATGAGCATAAAAATCATATTTTGAGGAAGAATAAAATATTTACGTATTTTATAATGATTTATTTATTAGATGGTTTCATATATGGAAAATATATTAACACATAGGTATGTACTATAGAGCATATGTAATGCATATCTAATCAATTTATAAAGATAAAAAATTGAATGTACCTATTAATATACAATTTAGTTTATATAAAATTTAGGTCCAATGATTTACATGAACAAAATAATAGGTTTACACATAGAAACATTTGAGATCTAGTTCTCAGATTTAGTATATAGATGCATAACATTCTATATCAGTTGGTTTCAATTTAGTCTACCATGATATTGGTTCATGTATAAAAACAATAATTTAGATGTTTACTAGCATCTATTTATGTGGCTTGATTCTTTTTCATGCACATTTACATATTTGTTATAACTAATATAGTTTTTTATTTGCCAACATAATTTAATTACACCAATTACTAAACAACTTTGAATCTATATGTTTGTCGTTGTGACTAATTATTATGTTCTTAGGAAATGTAGTTGAGGTTAAAAAAAGTTTAAATTACTCATAGAAACCTTAAAATATTGATGTTTAAGATCAAATATAGATAGTCTATTTGAGTTAAAATGGTTGAGGTTCAACAATGCTAAATGATCTAGGCAGTACTCCTTACACATGAGGGTTAGGAAAGTAAGTTTTACAACCCATGGGCTTACATAGTTATATAAATTTTAGGTTTTGATAACCCTATATTATCCAATGGTTTTAAATGGGGAATTTTTATTTAATTCTTCAATAAGGAATTATTGATTCTAATAAATTACAAGGAAACATAGTCTCACCCACCTTTAGGTGTACTACTTACATTCTCTTAAAATAATTTTAAATGCAATGCATACATCATATTTTAAATTTCATACTATGGGCATTGAATAATACACTTTTAATATTGGTTCTACTAGAGTAAATTATAATTTTGGAGCCTTATCACAAAGATAAAGTGTGTTGACTAAACTCAGGTACGTATTTATCATTTTACTCTAGTATTTATACAAAATTTTAATATTATAATAAAATGGGGAAGGTTTAGATATCACTATATGGTATTATAGACTTTGAAATATGACTTTTCAACCTACCTTCACCCAACATGACTTGTGTGCACATGAGTGACTGTAACTCACCATTATCCCACAATTATATGTTATATATTTGTGTATTCCTTATAAGTTGTTTTCAGACACATACAATAAAATAATAATATGTTTTAAACTATCTATCTATATTAATTATACATCTTCATATCATCATATTAGTAATTATATCTTCTAGATAGAAATGTCTAATTTAGAACATACTATCTAGTTATTATTTTTATAAATCTGATGGTTCTATCTTCTACCAACCAAAGACTAATTTTCAAAATCAAATAATTCCTATGGGTTGGTCATTTTCATAGCATGTCAATAATGTGTTTAATAAATGAACTAGATGCATATAAATATAAAACCATATTAGCATATAAATGTATAATACTCTATATTAGTTAGTGTCAAATCGGTGATGTATGATATTGGTCCATGTACAAATATAATATTTCAAATATCAGTTGGCACCATTTTAAGGATCATGATATTTTTTCATGCACATTTACATATTTTTAGTTATCACTAGTATAACTTTTTCTTAATGGCACCAAGTAGTGAATAACTTTGAATATATAAGTCCATCGCATGTCATTGATTCTTATTTTTTGAGGTAATGGAGTTGATTTTAAACAATGCTAAACATACATGGAGTTAATCACTGTGACCTTACCCTATTTAGGCTCGATATCAAATATAAATTAGTTATTTTAGTTAGATCAGTTGAGGTTCAACAATATTAAACAACCAAGGCACTACTCCTTACACATAAGGGTTGGGGAAATTATTTTCCCAACCCATGGGCTTGCATAGTTATATAAAATTGGGTTTTGATAACCCTATATTATTTAATGGTTATAAATAAGGAACCATTCTCTATTTATCCAACAAGAAGCATCAATTCCAACAAGTTACATGGAAACATAGCTTCACCCACATTTAGGTTGTATTCCTTAATTTTACTTTCAAAAAATCATATTTAAAATATAGTTTAGATGTCAAATCTCATTCTATGGACATTCCATAATATATTTTGATTGCAAGTTTCACTAGAACAACTTGAAAATTTGGTCCCTTCTCCTTAAGACAGAGTATGTTATCCACACTCAAGTACATATTTATCATTTTAATTTTTAATTTTTAATTTTTTATTGAATTTAGATAATAAAATAAAACGGGGGAATTTTAGATACCAATTTATATTATTAGACATTTAGAAATGTTAATTTTGACCTACCTTCACCCTATACAATTCATTTAAACATATATGAAACTAATTCAATATTCTCTCACACCTGCAAGTTATTTATGGGTTTATTGTTTTCAACTTGCTATCAACCACATAAAATAAACCAATAGTCTATTCTAAATTAGTTATTTATCTTACTTAGACATCTCTAGATCATCATATTATTAATTTTGTCTATGAAATAAAAACTTCAAATTTAAAACATTTCATTTGGACAATTTTCTCTAAATGTGGCGGCATTAGCTTCCATAAAGCAAATGTCAACTTTTAAAATCAAATCATTCTTATGGACTGACTAATTTTTATAGCATGTTGATGGTCTGGAGAATTACCAAATTAGACTTATATAATTACCCATTTATCTTTGGAATTCTGATACATTATTTAAGAATTTTTCACCATAAATTTAATATCAAATTGTAATTTATTTTTATTTTTATCTTATCTAGTTAAATAGATTGTGGATTCTAAGATCTTCAGCCTGAAATTGGCCCTCCCATCTTAAAATAATTTAAGAATCAAAACTTGAGCCCATGCATATTCATGTTTTCTAGTATTTAGGCTATTGCATTACATTTGGATTTTTAATCCCATCTAACTCTTACGTATTGAGATGAAGACTTTTGAGAACTTATTTTGGATGTACCCATATGTATGTAGAGATTCACAATAGATTCATAACATTTTAATTCCTTTTCAACTAGAGCCTATTAATTGAAATATTGTTGTGTTTGGAGACTATGTTCAGTCATTGATATGCATTGTTCTTATTTGGATTTTTTTAGATCTTTTATTTTTTAAACATTAGATAGTTATGAATTATCATATCTTCATTAATGAGATTATTTGACAATAATTTTACTCTAATTTTAATGTTTATGTGCTCACCTTTACATTCCCTCAGCTTCAAGAACAAGCAAAGAAAGTTGACTTCAAACAATAATACATACAAGAGTTTCTTAACAACTAGGGGCATTCTCTTTGTACCATGAGTGGGGTTCCTCCCGATGTCCCATTATAGGGTTCTCATCCACTAGCACCAAGGTGGTAGTGGATCCAATCACAAAGGCTTTTCCATTCCTTAGGTCCTCAACATAGAGGTTGGAGACTACAATGGCATGGCAAGTCTATCATTGGCTCATTGCATTAGTCCTTCCCTACTCATAAATGCATGGTTATTATGATTTTTTTTTCTCTGCTACCTGGGTGAGCAGTGTTTGTGCATCTAGTTGTGTAATATAATATTGTAGATGATTTGGTCATGCTAAATCTTGTATTAAAAAATCCCTCTTCTTGGAATAGCATCCATTCAAGGATGATCTATCACATCATTCATTTGGTGTTGTTTTTTATATTTAATATTTATTACTATTAATTATATGTTTTGAGGCTTTTGATATTCAATCTTAATTTTTTACTATTTTTATTTTATTTTAGGTCGTAAATACCAACTGATAAATCTTTTATTATAAACAATCATGTACTTTTTTATCTATAATTTTATTAATAGATATAACAATGTGCTTGTATTATGATAATTTTTTTATTTTTAAAAAAAACACCAAAAAAACAAAAAAAAAAAAAAAAACACACAACTGAAAATATTAATAATTACAATGCAAGGATGCGTTTATAACACATAAATTACATAAAAGTTAACAATGTGTGCGTGCATTCCGGAATCTAAAGTCATTCTCTATCTATATAATTGAAATTAAATTGGTATATCATAGCAGTAACCAATACATAAACATACTCTAGAATAGTATTCAAGGAAATAACCAACACATGAACGATCTCTTGAATAATTATCCAAAACAGATATTTAAAATAAATAATTTAAGTCCAACATAACCTGTCAGATGCTAAATCTTTGCTCCGTAGGATTATTTTGATCGATATAAAAAACCGATTAGAAGAAACCCCAAAAATTTGAGCTCAAAAACACATGATAGTACAATCAACATATAATGCAACTAATTACATTGTTAAAATGGTGGCACATATCAACGTGGTTTAGGAAAATGGAAACTATACACAAGAAGTCTAGGATCACATATAGGCCATAGTTGGGTACATGTTATGAAAACAACCTATTAAGGCACACATCTCTGTCATAAAATATTGTTCCTTATCGTTACTGTTCTCACTAAGATCATATATTACCCATACTATTATTGCAGCTTGTTAAGGCGCATGTCTCTCTGTCAATTTAAAACATTGCTTCAGTAGTCATCTTCGCGTAATTGTCGCCACGGCCAAGCTCACTGCTGCTGAGATCATCATGTCATGGACTAATTCATGGAGGTTATGTTTTTGGGGTTATTGTTATTATTAGCACTATTGTTATCAGGGAAGTCCAGTAGCACGTCTGTGAAGCTCTGTATGTGACGATGATGATGATCATGTCATGGGCTAATTCATCACAGCTAGAGTTTCCATGGGTGGATTTATTGTTTTCTGTTTGGACTCATTCATATCAGCAAAGGAAGAATCTTGGGATTTAACTTTTCCAATCCAATCAGCAGAATTATCTTGATTGTGAATTAATCCATCGGGTTGCTCGATAATAAGATGATCAGAGCTGCAACGCGAGCATAAGGATGAAAGTGGAGTGAAGGCTAACTGGAGACTTGTATCATCAGTTCATGAAAAGGCATGCTCCTGATGATGATCTGCTCTGTGTGGGTTCTCACCATCGTTATTGTTATTCTTAGTGTTATTAGTCATGGCCTCCTTCCTGAAGGCCTTGCCTAATTCTGAATTCCATAACTTCAAGAAAAAGTCAGTAGGTGCTTTGGCATTGTCCTCTCCGTTATCTTTTCCCATCTATTTAGGAAAACAAGATGAGGATGACAGAGTTAATCTGTCGAGAGCCTTGCTTCAGCTTCAAGCCTTGCGTTTTCCCACTGTAACATGTGCCTCGTCAGTGCTGAGGACTGAGATCCATGTGATCCTTTTGCAATGTTTGTCTCAGATTTGGGTTCATGGGTGTATGGATGTAAGTCCTCAGAACTATGTCACAGTGGGAAAGTGGGAAAATGCAAGGCTTGAATCTAAATTTTATCTATTCCTTTTACGATTAACATAAGAAAGGAGGACATCACTAATAACTCAAAGAATAACAATAACAATGGTGAGAATCCACACGGAGCAGAACATGATCAGGAGCATGCCTTTTTATGGATTGATGATACAAGTCTCCAGTTAGCCTTCACCCCACTTTCATCCTTATGCTCTGGCTGCACCTCTGATAATCTTAGCATTGATCAACGAGATGGATTAATTCACAATCAATATAACTCTGCTGATTGGATTGGAAAGACTAAATCCCAGGTAGCTGGGAAGCTATTGGAGACCACCTGCAGAGTTCAAACATATTAAAAGAAGCGTGAAATTGTTCTACTAAGACGGGGGAAAAAAAAACAGCTGTTTTAACAACGGGCGTTTTCAACTGCTGTTTACATCAATAGGAAAGACTGGCCAGTGGCCTCGACACGTTTCAAATCATCGGATAAACTGGCAACACCATTTTGGTGCAGTAATCCACAATTATGAACAATACTTTTCAATGCAATGCAATACAATAATGACTACAAAAACTTTACCCAGGGGCCAAAAACTTTACGCAATACTTTTGCGATGCAATGCAATTACGCAGTAATCAGTACAAAAACTTATTAAGACCAGTAGCTGATTATAAACAGTATATCTAAAACTGTTCGCTATCATTCTTAATGAGTGATATAGTTAAGCCAATCGTTATTAGATAGTAATTTATTTTGTTTTACCTGTTGCATATAATTGCATGCAGCTGAATAATAGTTTTTTCTTCTTCTGGGGCGAATCGATCTCGCTTATTTTCTGGTCTTAGGTAATTAGTCCAACGCAGGCGGCGACTCTTCCCACACATCAAAAGCCCTGTCCACATACATATTGTAAATCTTGACAACATATATTCATAAGTTCACATGTAACATGTATGAATCTGACAAGTATTTCCTCTTTCCTTTGCAGAATTCGTAAAGCCAACTATGAATCTGTCAACTATTTCCCCTTCATTCTCTTTGTACATAAAAACTTATTAAAAAACCGCATCTGTTCTACATGTAAACATTTTTTTAAACATATATTCACAACATATACAGTTAAGTTGAAATGCAATACATATCCCCCAAAATAATTACCCAGTGGGGATACATGTGAATATTAGTTCAATCTAAATGATTTTGTATGTCTGTATGTATGCATTTTAGAGAAATGAAACCAATGTGGTACATATATAATATACACACCAGCTTACTTCGGCAGAGTATTTCAGCTTCCATTGCCATTTCCATGAACATACACAACATGAATCTTATCTTCATCAGAGGTCTATGGTCCGTTCTTCAGGCCCAATTTTTGAGCAGCGGAAAGGCACTTACAATTATCTTCAAATTTGGCATTTCTGTACAGATTGTTATCTAGAAAAAAGGACTGTGGACTTCACATTAATAGTAATTAATCACGTACGCTGGACGTGGCCTCTTCCCAATCACAACCCTAAGCCGGTGACTAAGTGGCAAATAAATGCTGTAGTGTCCCATTCAACAAAAAAATATTAAGAATGTACACAAACAGTAGGGGTATCTTTAATGTGAAGCAGTTGTCTATTTAATGTGTATTAAAATTCGGTATGGATATAGTTTTTCGTGCAGCGTGTTATATTTATGATTATTCAACGTAATATAAGTGGTGTCCGTAACTTTAAAACCCTGGGTCCCGATTTTACCAACCAATTAAAAATACCCTCTACGTGCACCTAATATAGGGAAAATGGGGAGACATTGAGCATGTTTCAATCGTTAAGTAATTATTAAGGCGGGGTAAGTGATTGAACAAATTTGTGTGTATTTTTAATTTTCAAAATTTAAATAAAAAATTTATTTAATTATATTTTTTTATAATAATTTATTATTAATTTTTATTAAGATTGGGTATTAATGACTTCACTTTCCAGTTAATTAATATTTATTTAGTCAAATAAATTATTAAAATATATATATGATTTTAATATTTTTTCATAAAAATAACAATATTTTCTAAATATTATTTGTGAATATTTTTTGAATTTAATATAATTGTGCATATAATTGTAAATATTATTAATGAAACAATATGTTAGTGTTCAAAATGGTAATGAAGCAATTGAGTCATTTCTAAGTATAAATGCTTAATTTATTTAGCCTATTTCATGTGTCAAGTGTTCATCAGAGGTCAAATGTCCTGTAGTATATTAAATAATTTTCCTTTTGATAATAGAGGTAGGTTCTTTAGGGAGTTAGTATAGGGTTTTAGATTAGTTTCTTTCCTGATTCAATGAGTCTTTTCCAAGACAGTGTTCAGGGTCCAACTTCCCTTGAATGCTCAAAGAACTTCACAATTCAGAAATACATGATGCAGGTCTAACGGAGCCCGTTGGGAATGGACAATATTTGGGTTACAAGATTTCATGTTAATTTGGTCTTTACTACTCTTTGGTCAGTGAAATACCAAGTTGAATTCATGTTTGAGCATCTTAAAACCCTTGTACCAATTGCCCTGGCTTAGGCCCTTTGATTTAAATTCAAATTTGGTGAGAACAATTTACGAAAGAACGCTTTAAATATGTCATGGACTTAGTTTAATTTTTATACTAAGATTTAATCATGTTTATTAACACGATCAAACCTTAGTCTACAATTCATATTTGGTCCTTTTTATATCCCGTACCCCTTGGTCCCTTTTATCTATTAACATAGTCTAACTAATGCTTGGTCCCTTTATTATAAACTTAGCTTAAATTCCTATCCTAAAGCTTCTATTATATTTATTAGTGTAACAAAACCTTAGGCTAAGACTTTAGACTAACTTCTTTAATCCCTGAACATTGACTTAATTGTTTTCATCTTAATCAAGATCTAATCACATTGAACTTAGTAAATCACAATCAAATGATGCACGTTAACTCAGGGAAAGATGATCCGATGGTGTGTGATCAAAAGCTTAAAAATTGAAAGGGCTCAGGAGAAGCATGAAAGTGACAAGTGGCGAACTCGCAGGGCATAATTTAAACCTTAAGCATGTTCCCATCAATGGATGGTATATGGCAAAGTGTATAGATGTGATCAATAATGTGTAATAGGTCAAGACTTTAACAAATCCCTATGATGAGCGAGAACATGATAAGTGTCACCATCATGGGACCCCTATCAGAGATCCAATGGTACATAGAGCAAAGGAACGAACCCTATGGATAGAGATCAATGAAGCGTATTTGATCCATACAAATGGGATCACCGATGTGAGATAAAGGTGGACATTTCAAAAGGACTCAAAATAAATTTAAAAGTGAAAATTTTCAAACCTAGAACTCATGATTAAAGCTTAAGCATATTTCAAAGATCCAATGGTGTGAGCAAAGAGTTGACCGTTCAATGAGGCCAGAGATCTAATGAGAGGCTACCACATGATGTGATAATATTCAAACAATTGTTATTGTTTGTAAGGTACATAGGGAACCCATGAAATTGTCAAGTGGTAGGATCTCAGAGGTGAAAAACAAGATCAACAACCTATAATGAAGTCAAGTCCTAAAGACTTCTTAAAAGATCGATAATGCATATTTGATCTAGCTTCAAGATTGCATGAAAAAGTGACACATGTCTAGGTTGGAAGCAATAAAGTGGCTTAGTCACATTTAAACACCACAAATGCTTAGTTGGATATGATGTGGTGTGCCACATGTAAATATTTGTAAAGCTTTGCTTTTAAAGACAAAATTGATAGTTCTTTTATGGATAGACAAAAATTCAAAGTGCAAAAGAAGGTATGTGGTCCATTCCAAAGCATATTTTTCAAATGACCATAGATCATTTATTACCACAATTGAAGAATTTTTGTGCCATCATTGTAAGAGTAGGTTGATCCATGGTGTGCATAAGAGGAAAGGCAGTTGTCTAAGAGCTTCCAACTATGCAAACAAGTGGACAAGGGCACATTCAATAAGTCACACATGAGGACAAAGTCTGTTCAGCCTCCACCACAAAATTTCACCTTCCATATCATTTAAAAAGGCATCTCCATTCAATAAACTAAAGGGATTGTTGCAAATTCATCATTCCTTGTAGTGGTATTTAGAGCAATGATTTTTCTTATAAATAGATGAATATTTTAGGGGTGGCAAGGAATATTTTCCAGTTGGGAGCATCTTGGGAGAATTTAGAGGGCTGCTTTATAGCTTTGTAAATTGTAACCCATATTCATAGATTTGAAAAAGGTATAAAATGTATAAATAGGAGGTTTTATCCTCTATTCAAAGGGAGGTCTTTATTATGGTTATTGGTCTTTGATTTTCTAAGTATAGGCTCTTCCAAATTTTGGGATCATGACTAGATGTGTATTTTGCCTCTCTTACTAAGGTGGGTGTAGTTGTACATCTATTAGCAAGTTCTAAGAGCATCTCTATATGTTTTTCCTATCCAACATGGAGGAAATCCACCATGCTTGTCCCTATGGCAGTATTTTGAAAAATTGGTGTTTGTAAGATTTTCATTCAAGTTAATAGAAAATACATATGGCTCTTTATTGTATTTTGTTAATGAAATGCAATGAGATGTTTTACATGCTATGCTGATTGGATATCTAGCTTTGTGCTTATGTATGGTTGTCATCTTGGGCATAGATCTAGGTTATAAACTTATTTTTGCATAGATATTTGGAAATATTTTGTTGAATACCTCATCAGGGCACCTTTAGTTCATTAATTTAATAGGAGAAAGTATTTGAGATTATAGTTTAAGTGTAAGTAATAGGTTTTTAAGGATCATTTAGGCATTTACATTCCATTGGCACCAATGGATGCAAATTTCTCCTTATAGTTTTCATGGATTGCATTTTAGTTTTCCTACATCTTTGAAATAGGTGATGTCATGTATGTTGAAAGAAACCCTACTGTTTAAAAACCACTAGTACACCACAGCCTTTCATTATTATCTAACTATCCTACCCTATATATAACAGACCCTTTGCTTAATATAAGTGTTATTTACCCTGTAAATAGATATAATATAGCATACTTAACATGTGTCTACATCTTGTGATTTAAAGACCCAACCCTAAAGTCTTCCTTTCATCCACTTGTTGTTGGAAAAAATTTAGAATAAAGGTCATATGCACATCCCCATTTATCTTCAGTAGCTTGTATGTGACATAATGTATCTATCCATTTTTTGAGATAACCCTACCCAAGTGGATTGAACTACTTTGGTTGTTCCCTTGTCGTATTTATGTCTCTTTATGCCAATAATCCCCATGGAAGTTGAATTTTAAAATCTCTCCATATGAGCAAGCTATCCCACAGGTCCTCTCACATTAGTTTAGACAAAGCCAAAAGTAGCAGGGAGATGACCATACCCTTTATCAGTGTCTCTCAGTCATTTTCTCTATTAGGTCTATTCTTGATGCCAAACCCTCCCCTGACTATAATGACATATTAGTAAGATTTTCATCTTTGTTTTTCATTTTCTTCAAGTGTGGAAGGCTGAGTGAAAGAGGTGTATAACTGGGAACCAACACTCAACTGGTGTCCTTGTCAGACATTAAATTGAAGTCCCAGTTACTTGTGTTGTCAGGGACTCTTGTAGTGAACTATGAGTATTTCATGTTGTGAAGTTATCTATTTTCAATTTATACATTTGGACAATCTTCGCCATTAACTCCACATCAGTCCACTAGGGGATGTGCCAAGAATTGAAATATTTGACAATTTGACTTTTATTAAGTTTATTGTAAAGAGTTGTTAAAATTATATGTTGGAAGGTGTTTTCTCCCCTTTTAGACATAATTCTAAAAAGGTTCAATGTCTTTTCCTTTTATCTCAATAGTAAATTCAACAAGTATGTTTTCAGAAGCTATCACAATCAATGTGTTAACTATTATATTCTAGAATTATGATTCTATTGGTGACTCCAACTTTATTATCTAGTATCAAGGAAGATTGGTGCCTGTTTTGAATATCTTATGTTTTGGCTTTGATTGCTTTTTTTCTTTCAAATCTATAAGGATTGAGATCATCCTTAAAAGGTGACCCATGCAAGAAACTTGTCTCACTCTTAAGTGTTCATCAAATAAGAAGGAGACAACTTTGGAGGCCTATTGAAAGGCAAGGTTTAGCTACTAAATAATGTCTTGAATACCAATATTTTGATAATCTTGAAATTTTTGTTGAACTTCCCATTTTTGAGGACTTTCATAACTCTTTTAGTCATTCTAAAACTTATAGTCCTATCTATTATCTAGCTCCTTCTCAACTAGTTGAATCCCCTCCCAATTTTGATCCTACAAGTTCCCCTCATTCATGCCCTCACATCCATTTTTTAGTTAGTCTTGAACCTCCAATTGAACCAATCATGAGGCATAGGGACCCAAATGAGAGTGAATGTTTTCCATTATAAATTCCCAGATTCAAGCCTATACATTTTTATGACATGGAAGGTTATCCTATTAAAGTCCCAAATCAAGTAAGGAAATGTCTTATAATGTTTCAAAGGAATAATGTAGTGAGTGGTGATCAGAACTTGAAAGCTTTTTTCAAGAATATTGAGTATTTTGAGGTTAAGTATGAGGAAGTGTGCATTATATTATTTGTGCACATGATGGAGGAAGATCCTCATGAATGGTTCAATTCTCTTCCCCATGGATGCATAGATTCATGGAAATAAATTAAGAATGTTTTTAGAATTTAGTATTGTGATAGAGTAGATCCAAGGCTCCTTTTGGCTAAGTTATAAAACATCAAGAAGAACCTCAATGAGTGCATGCAAGACTTCAATACATGGTTCAATAAAGCTATGATGTAGTTTCTCAAGAATATAAGGACTAGTGATACAACATGCTCGATAAAATACTATGCCACCTTTGATAAGAAGGATATGTATTACTTATGGGAAAAGGATCCTATGAACCTATGATTAGAATTCAATATCGCCATCCAAATTGAGAACAACATAAAAGTTTTGGAAAAGCTCATGAAAAAGTAGATTGATTTGAAGTTGGTCGATCCTAAAAAAATACAGTCCACTAAGAATTCCAATCTTGAGGAGATGGTTAAGACTCTAGCTTCCACTGTTAAAGATATGCCATACAAGTTTGCCATGGCTAAGAAGGGGGTCCCTTATGTACCTACCAGTCAATACAAGGACTTAAATCTAAATCAACCATAAAGGGGGGTTGCTTTCCATAGTCAAGATAATAATTTAGGGAAGAGGCCTGCATATGGTGAAATAATAGATACACATCATAATAGAAGGGATCTAAAATAAGTGCCTAATTTGTTAAATTCCAAAATGAATGTGGTAGGTTGCGACATTGATGTTGATTAGTGTGATAAGTGCTTCCTTCCACTTCCTCCATGTGATACGGCTGAACTAATTGATGAAGATGAGAATGAACCTAAGTCTCCATCATCTGGTGATATGATTATGATGTTCAATTTTAAAATTTCTCAAAGAAATATATCTACCTCCATAGAATTGGTGAGTGTTGTTATTATTGATTAGTTTTAGAGTACAGTATAAAATCTATATGTTCTAACTTATGAATTTGCTTGTGAGGTTGATATGGCATAGGTATATGAATTAACTATTCATGATTATGATTTATTAAGATCAACGATGATTAAAAATATGATTGGGGAATTCTCTTAGTTGAGGATAGGTAGCTGCTAATTAATGTAGCAATTGCCCAAGAGAAGGAACACTACTTGAAAAGTAGGCAACCAGTTACTTCTCCTCAAGACAATACCCCTGCAAATCCAAGGGTAGGTGATGTAAGTAAGAAAACTAAGAAAACTATGGTAGTTCTAATAATTCCAAACAAATACCCATTTCCCAATTTGCTAAACCTAGAGGTGCTCTCACTAAAAATAATTACCTTTGATATCTAGTCTTCCTAAGAGTGTCAATGATGTTAAATAAAATCCACCTTTGAAAGCTACTACTAAGAATGTAAATCCACCCTAACATACTCCACTTCAGACCTTAAGCAATTATATTCCATCTAAAGGTGATTTTACCCTTCTACCAAATACTCCTCTTCCTCAATAGAGTATATGTGATATGGATAAAGTGTTGAACCAACTAAAAATAATCATGCCAATTTTCAAATTATGAATAATACCTGAGCATAGAAAGATGGAATTTGAATACTTTAAATTTGATGAGAAGTAAGTTTTAAATGAAATTAGTTTGCCCCAAACACCCCATAAAGTAATGAAGAATCTAAAGAGATTATTGAACTCACTCTAGAAGTCTATTTGGGGATTACATTAGTAGAGATTCAATTTAATGTGGATCCATTTTATACAACCCTATTGATCAATGGTCTTATTATCCATAGTTACATGTTTGATTTTGGTTCTTCTTGTAACATAATGCCCTTGGGTGTCCTAAATGAGATCAAAGATAAGATTAGCTAAGCCTTTCACAAGTGTTACACCGTGGACTCATGAGAAGTTTCATTTGTTGGACAAGTCAAGGGGTTGGTAGTGCCTTTAGGTAAGTATTTGAATATAGACATGATAGTTTTTGACTGTCCACCTAAGTGGGGGATGTTTTTATCATGTCAATGGGTTGTTATCATGGGTATAAGTATATAAATTGACTTTTCATATGCCACTATTCTATTGGAGGGTAAGATGGTCAATCTTTGTAGAGAGATAAAGATGCTACATGTAATTAAAGATCCAAAACATGTTCAAAATAATGTATTATACATAGACATTGGGCTTGGTAACCTCATTGGGAATGCTGACACTAATGAATAGCCTAATAGTCTTGATGTTGAACTTGACAATGAATGTGTAGTTTGGAAGGTGTGTTTTGATGGGGCTTACTCTGATCTTGGAAATGGAGCAAGGGTTGTATTTTGTGCCCCCAATGGTAATTTTTTCAAGTTTTATTTTGAGTTTTCCTTTGCGTGAACTAATAATCTACTAAGTATGACTCACTCTTCCTCGGTTTATGGATTTTCCATGAACATGGAATTAAAATATTGATTGCCAAGGGTGATTTTGAACTAGTGGTAAAACATGTTCGTAATACTTATGCCACCAAAAATAAAAGGTTGAAATAATATCATAATATTGTCTAGGAATTTCTTGAAATCTTTAATGCATTCAGTATTTGTTATTATGATATAAATTTTACTAAATAAGTTGATAGACTTGTAGGGTTAGGTGCTCAATTTAAAATTGTAAATACAAGCCCTCATTGTCTGTAGCAAGTGGAGATGTTTTCTAGGCCTTCAATCCTAGACAATATTCATCACTAATAGGTGTATGATGATGATAAAAAAATTAAGAGGTTTATAAATTATGAAGCTAAGTTCTGTGATTAGCTCATAAACTTGGAATTTATGGTTTAGGTTTGTGACAAAAAATCAACCTTGTTTGGGAAGGACATTATCTAGTTAAAGATAAACATGCTCCCTAGAGGATTGGTATGTTTAAAATCATCTTTTAATGGAGTGAATATAATTAAGACTTGAAACCCATTTATTTTAAGGGATGTGCCTGAGTGTAATTTGGGTTCTCATAAGAATCCAAAGAAGGTTTGTCTGGGTACTCACCTAAGTACAAAAGAGAAGCAAATTTACATGAAACTTTTAAGAAAGTATTATGATTGTTTATCACAATCCTATTATGAGTTGAAAACATATAGGGAAGACTTGTTCCAACATGTCATCCCATTGAAACTTAATATAAATCATTTTAGGTAGAAGCAGAGACCTATTAATCCCATCTTGGACACTAAGATGTGGGATGAGTTAAATAAGCTAAGGGAAAGTGGTATCATTTAGCCCATTGGGTATTCATCATGGGTTGAAAATTTAGACCCTGTGAGAAATAAAAATGGTGACATCTACTTATGTGTGGATATCCAAAATTTGAATAAATCTTATTTAAAAGATAATTATCCCCTACCCAATATGGACAAACTGTTGCAAAGTGTTACAATATTAGATATTTTATCTACTTTAGATAGTTTCTTAGAATATAATCAAGTTGTGGTGAGGGAATTTGAGAGACCTAAAACCACATTTACAATGCATTGGGGAACTATGTATATATGAGTATGCTTTTTGGGTTAATGAATGGTGATGTAACATTTCAATGATTTATGGATGATGATTTTGTAGGGGTGATTAAAAATTATATAGTTGTCTATCAGGATGCTATTAATGTGTACTCCAAGACTAGAGAAGAACATTTAGAGCATCTAGAGAAAGTATTGATCAGATGCGAGAAGTTTGGCATTTTGCTCAATCCAAAGAATTGTCACTTTGGATTACAAAAGGTCAAGTTGTTGGGAGATGTAATTTCCAAGGATAGTTTCATTATTGACCCTGAGAGGGTAGAATCCATTAACAAAGTTCTCATCCCATAGTCTAAGAAGCGAAATAAGTTCTTCCTTGGACAAATTAATTTATTAAGGAAGTTTTTATGTAAATTTATAAATATTACTTTGCCTATCACTTCTATGTTGGGGAACGACTAAGCCATCAAGTGGGAAGAGAAGGCCATGCAGGCATTCAATGACATTAAGAAAGTTTTAAAGCCTACTCCTATTTTGGATAGCTCTGATTACACTAAGTTATTTTAGATATTCTCTTTTACATCATACAATATTATTATTATTATTACTATCATTTTACAAAATAATGAACATGGCTATAAGAAGCCTATAATTTTATTTAACAAAGCTACTCAAGGTGCTAAACTAAATTACACCATGAAAAAAAAGCCTTCACTCTCTTGAAGGTTGTTAAAGCATTTAGACCTTATATTCTGAGCTCAAATATTGTTGCTTATTTTATGTATACCATGGTGAAAGAAATTTTAACTCAGACTAAAGTATCTAGTAAGAGATGTAGGTGGGTAAAAAAGTTGAAAAATTATGACATAGATATTCAGACCACTAAGTTAGTGCAAGGGATTGGTCTAGCCAAACTCATGGCTGAGACCAATTTACATGTTGTTGGGGTAAATATTTATATTTTAAATGTTGATGATTCTTTGAGTCAATTTAACATGTCTCCATGGTATAAACATATTGTCTATTACTTATTAAATATAAATTATCCCCCTGAATTATACAAGAATCAAAGGAGGACTCTAAAGCTTGTTTCCCAAAAGTACCTCTTGACTAAAAAGGGAATTTCATGGAAGAATCTAGATGGGGTTCTCCTAAGATGAATGCTAGAAGAACAAGTTGATGACTTAATTAAACATTTTCACAGTGGAGTATGTGATGGCCATTTTGCACCTAAAATCATAGCTCATAAAATTCTAATAAATGGTTATTGGTGGACGTTACTATTCAAAGATGTTAGACATAAAGTTATAAAGTGTGAGAAATGTTAGCGCTTTGCTAGGAGGATGAAATAATTGGGTTCTCTTCCTTAGCCTATGATAATTGAAGGCCCATTCAGACAATGGAGAATGGATTTTATTTGAGAAATTATTGATTCATCAATTGATGCACATATATGGATACTAGTTTTAGTTGACTACTTCACAAAATAAGTTGAGGTAGTCCCTAAAAATAAGGCTACACACTAGGTGGTTATGGATTTTTTGCTAAATTATATTATTTGTAGATTTAGTGTGCTTATAAAATTTATTGTTGATAATTTCATGAGTTTTAAAGCTAAACTATTAGTGGAATTGTTCAAAGAGTATGGGATTTAATTAACTTATGCTTCCAATTACAACCCTCAAAGAAATGGGTGAGCATAATCTAGTAACAAGAACTTTCTCAAAATTATTAGATGAACATTGGAAGAAAATAATAAGTAGGGTAAATAATTAAAGTTTTCTTTACTGGATGACAAGATAATTCCTAATAGAGCTATAGGTGAAATCCCTTTTGAGCTTGTCTATGGAGCTCAAGTAGCTTTGCCTATAAATTTATAGTTTCCAATATATCATGTCATGCATCAACTAGGAGATGATGACCAAATCAACCACTATGAAAGAAGGATGAACCATATTGTTGAGCTTGATTAATTTTTAAGACAGGATCATGAAAGACACCTCAAGTTTAAGGAAAAGCTAAAGAAAATATTTGATAGGAACTTCATTCCAAGAACCTTCCAAGTAGATGATCTAGTTCTACTTTGGGACAATATGCATGAAGAGAGAGGAAAATATGAAAAATTTGATGCCTTGTGGATGGGTCCCTATTCCATTAACTATAAGATTGGATAACGTACTTTTTTATTTAGAAACCTAGATGGTGAAATACTATATTTTCTTTTCAATGGTAGACATCTGAAACACTTCCTTGATTGAGTCTACAACTGCATACATAATTATAGTGTATAGTCTTGTTGTTTTATAACTTCATTGACCCTTTACTATGAGCATTATATAATTTCCTTTATATTTTTTTCATGCATTCATTTTTAGGTCCTCTTAATCTATTTTTATCAGTCCTCCTTATTTTTTTAGGCTTTATGGGTCTTTATTGATATAAATTGACTAAGTGTTGACTCTATGACCTGATGGATTGGCACTTGGTCTTACATTCTAGGGTTCTTTACACATCCATAGGGGCTATACATCCCTAAACAAGAGAAATTATTAGTTCCCAAAATTACATTGAAGTAATTAATCATATTCTAACTATAAATGCCTAATTTGCTTATCCCACTTTGTGTTTCAAGTGTTCAATAGAGGTCAGGTGTCCTATAGTAGATTAAATAATTTTCATTTTGATCTTGGAGGTAGTTTATCTATGAAGATATTATAGGGATTTAGATTAATTTCTTATCTGATTCAATGAGTCTTTTCCAAGATAGTTTTTAGGATCCAAATTCACCTGAATGCTCAAAGAACTTCACAATTTAGAAATATATGTTGTAGGTCTAACAGAGTCCATTTGGAATGGATAATGTCTGAGTTACAATATTTTATGTTAATTTGGTCTTTAATAGTCTTTGGTCTATCAATAGCCAATTTGAATTCATGTATGATCATATTAAAACACTTGTTCCAATTGACCTAGCTTCAGCCCTTTGATTTAATTTCAAATTTGGTAGGAACAATTTACACATAAACACTTTGAATATTCCATGGACTTAGTTTAATTTTTAGACTAAAGTTTAGTCATGTTTATTAGCATGACCAAACCTTAGTCTAAAATTCATATTTGATCCTTTTTATATCATGTGTCCCTTGGCCCCTTTTATCTATTAAAATGGTCTAACTAACTCTTGGTCCCTTTGTTATAAACTTAGCTTAGAGTCCTATCATAAATATTCTATCATATTTTTTATTAGAATAAAACCTTAGGCTAACACTTTATACTTTGTTATTTTTTATCAAAATGCTGACATAATTATTTTCATGTTAATTTGTAGCCAATCACATATGACCTAGTATATCACAATTGAATAGTATGCATTAACTCAGGGAAAGATGATCTAGTGGTGCATGATCAAAAGTTAAAAAGTCAAAAGGGCTCAGGATAAGTGCAAAAGTGACAAGTGTCAAGATTACAGGGCATGATTTAAATCTCTAGTATGTTTCCATCAATCAACAATACGTGAAAAATCATATAAATTATGATCAACAGTGCATAATAGGTCAACACTTCAATAAATCCTTGGGATGAGTGAGAAGATTACAAGTGTCACAATTATGGGAACCCTATTAGAGATCTAATGGTACATAGAACAAAGGACTAAACCCTATGAAGAGATATCAATATAGCATGTTTGATCCATGCAAATGGGATCAATGGTGCCAAATGAAGGTGGATATTTCAAAAATACTCAAGACAAATGTGAAAGTGACAAGTGTCAAGCCCACAACTCATGATTTAAGCTTGATTATATTTCCAAAATCCAATAGTTTAAATAAAAAGTTGACAGTTCAATGTGGCTCGAGATCTAAAAAGAGGTTACCATGTAGCTTGATAGTATTCAAGTAATCGATACTATTTACAAGGTAATAAGAGAACCCATGGAGCTACAAAGTGGCATGATCTTAGAGGCCCAAATCAAGATAAATGGATTAAGATGAAGTCAAGGCCTAGAGACTTCTTAAGAGATAGATGGTGTGTATTTAATCTAGCTTCAAGACTGGACAAGAAAATGAAATGTTTCTAGGTTAGAAGAAACTAAGTGGCTCAATCACTTTTAAGCCCCATAAATGCCTAGTTGGATCTAATGTGGTATGCCACATGTAAATATGTGTCTTTTTTTGGTTTTAATGCTAAAATTTATGGTTCCTTCATGGATGAACAATAATTCAAAGCATAGAAAAATATTTGTTGTCCACTCTAAAGCATATTTTCTAAATGACCATAGATCATTTTCTACCATAATCAGAGCATTCCCATGCGATCATTGCAAGATAAATTTGTTCCATAGCATGCATAAGAGGAAACAAAACTATCTAAGAGGTTCCAACTATGCTAGTAAGTGGACAAGGACATCTCTAGGAATTTAAACATGAGGATAATGTTTGTTCAGCCTCCACCAAAAAATTTCACCTTTTAGATCATGTAAAAAGGCATATCTAGTTAATAAAACAAAGGGTTTGTTGAAAATATTCATCATTCTTTATAGAGGTAGTTAGATTAATGATTTTTCTTGTAAATAAATGAATAATTTAGGTGTGGTAAGGAATATTGTCCTATTGGGAGCATCTTGGTAGACTTTGGTGGGTTGTTTTACAATTTTACAAATTCTAACCCATAGTCCTAGATTTGAAAAGGGTATAAAATGTACAAATAGGAGGTTTCTTCCTCTATTCAAAGGGGGGTCACTGTTGTTGTTTTTGGTCTCTAATTTTCTAAGTATAGGCTCCTCTAAATATAGGGATCATGGTTGTGTGTATATTTTGTCTCTCTTGCTAAGGTGGTTATAATTGTACAACTATTAGTAAGCTCTAAGAGAATCTCTATATGTCTCCCCTATTGAACATGGAGCAAATCCACCATGCTTATCTCCATGGAAGCATTGTCAAATATTGGTGTATGTAAGATTTTCTTTCAAGTTAATGGAAAATACTTGTGTTTTTTATTGTATCTTGTTAATGAAATACAATGAGATGTTTTACATGCTATGATGATTTAATATATAGCTTTATACTAATATATAGTTGTCAACCTAATCATAGATTTGGGTTATAAACCGATTTTTGCATAGATATTTATAAATATTTAATTGAATACCTCATTAGGGCACCGTAGGTTCATGAATTTAAGAGAAAGTAGTTGAGATTCTAGTTTCAGTGTATTTTCTAATGTTTCAAGGATTATTCGGGAATTTAAAATCAACTTCCACCAATGGATGCAAATTTCTCCTTGTACTTTCCATGGCTTACATTCTAGTTTTCATACATCTTTGCAATAGGTGATGTCATGTATGTTGGAAGAAACCCTTCTATTTGAAAACCACCAACACACCATCTCTTTTTATTATTATCTATATGTCTTACCTTGCATATAACACACCCTTTACATACTATAAGTGTTATTTGCCTTGTAGATGCATAAAATCTTGCATACTTAACATGTGTTTGGATATTTTGCTTCAAAGACCAAACACTATAGTCTTCCTTTTAGGTCATTGTTGGAAAATTATTTAGAATGAAAGTTGCATGTAAATCCCCATCTATCTTTAGTTTCTTGTATGTGACTTAGTGTATTAGTTCATTCCATGTGAAAACCCTTCTTAGGTGGATTGAATGATTTTGGTTATACTCTCATCATATATTTTTCTCTTTGTGACAGTAATCCCCATGGAAGGTGAATTGTAGAATCTCTCCATGTGACCAAGCTAACCCATAGGTCCTCTCACCTTAGTTTAGGTAGAGCTAAAAGTAGTAGGGAGCTAACCATACCCTTTGTTGGTTCCTCTTATTCATTTTCTCTGTTCAGTCCATTCTTGATACCAAACCCTCCCCTAGCTATAATGACATATTAGTTGGTTTTCCATCATTGTTTGCCATTTTCTTCATGTGTACAAGGCCAAGTGAAAGATGTGTACAATTGGAAATAAATATAATACTTTTATAATATTTTTAAATATATAATAGGTTTTATATAATTACCTCTATGTTAATTGTTGTATTGTATTTTGACTATTGCAATCACTATACCTTCTCTTTGATTGAAAGCCCATAACTGTGAGAAATAAAATGATTTCTATGATTCAAATCAGACATTCATATTAATGTAATTAAAATAGACCTTATACTATGTTACCCATTGATTTGTCTAGATAGTCTCATCGAAGTGAACATAAACATCCAATCATTTGCTTTCCCGGATTCTATTTCTAATTACTCGTGCTCAGTAAGCTCTTTCTAGTTTCTTGAGTTTGGTAAACAAGTTTTAGATATAAAAATAATAGACCTCAATGAATTCACATATATTTCTCTTTGCATACTTCAAGCTACAAGTTTGTGTATTTTGTAAGATATTTATGTCAACTAAACATTTCGGAGGAGCCTCCACTATTTTCATTGAGACTCTACTTTGAATTTCATGTAATCATTTATTTCTTCATCTTCCTTATTTTTTTTAGGCATCTAACTTAGTCATTCTTAAAAATAAATGCAGGTTTCAAATCCTTTCTTAGCCAAGATCTTCTAGAGAGTCAGCATGTGTCACTCCTACATTAAGTCAGATGGTCAGGGACTAATCGATCTAAAAAATGACTAAGTCTATGAGCTCTTGAATTAACTCCCCTTGGTTATGGCATTTGTCACCATTATGAAACTTTGATCCCAATGTTTGGATGTAATTTCTAACGTAGATTGTCTAGATGGCATAAAATGAAATCTAGGAAAAGGGAAGTTCTTTTGAACTTAACAACTTTTTGAATGCATCACTAAATGAATCAAGGAAGGAATTTCACACGACCTATTTTAGGATTTAAGTTCCTAATTAAAATTTAATTAATACTCATGCTATCTGGTTAAGATCAATGGAATAATATAAATAGAACACACGTAATATGATAATCACTATTAGAATAATACATCGGAACATGTAAATGGATCAGACATTAACAAATTTTAAGTGTATTTGATATTATCCCCAAATATTGAATGTAAACAATAATTTGTATCATTAATAAATAAATTTGGAAAAGTTACAATCTCTAAATTAAGATTTAAATGTGTCTTCTCTTAATAATCCAAAGTTGTCTGAAATGACCAATGTTAAAACTAACTTAGTTCCTTAAACAAAACTGTTATATATCAGATAGGTTAACTAGTTTATTCTGATTGTAACAAATTTTGCTTATTACTTTTGATTTGTTTCAATAATTATTCCATTGTTTATTCAATGTTTGGGTTTTACATATATTTGACTAATGCAACTAATGCAAAATACAACTGTGTGGAGAGTGAAGTACAAAATTTTATGTTCAAAAACCACCCAAAATCCTAAAGTCCATATGTATATTTCCATCACCTAGTTAATAATTTGAAAACTATCAAAACTCCTAATGTACAATGCAGTCTTTCAAGGCCACTATTGAAAACAATCCTTCCTGAATTCACATAAATTTCATACAGTGACTACCTCATAGAGAAGGAAAGTGTTATCTACTTATGAAAGGGATTTTCATTGCAAGCAAAATTAACTCTTGATAAACAAAAAATTATTGTACATGCATAGATACTGAAAAAAAATGTATATAATTTGTTTTTAAACTTCTTTTTTTTTCTAGTTTGAAATTACACGCTACTAACTAATTTGTACTTGTTATCTTTCATTGTGTAGATAAATACTTCTTACACCTATTAAGGACTTGTATCTAAGACTCACACAATCTATTTATTTTGATGTAATTAATTATGATACTTATACTATATTTCTAGCAATTGACAATCTATATACAAAACTCTATAACTTGTTTAGATTAACTATTTACACTTTTATCTAGCTATTTTTTTTAGATTGCACATTTATTTTTCCAATACACCATCTTTGATAGAATTGGTTTGTGTTTATAATCTTCTAGATTTTTCAAAAAATAAAACCATTCTTCACTTTTTATGACAATATTAAAAAATTGCTCTTACCTATTTCATGATATTAATTTAATTTCATAAACACAAACATCAAATGTAATATACCATTTGACACAAAGGTAGGGACTAGACATTATGTATCCCTTACTTTTAACATATTGAGAATTGATAATAATACATATATTTAAAAAATATATTAAACCCAAAAGTTAATATATTTTGAACCACTATAAATTTCGGATATGTGTTTGAACATTTATTTAATGTGACAAGTTGTAAAAGCAAGTGTCCACATTAACTGGTAAAGTATTTATTTATACATATAACCATCATTAATAGTACATATATATGACCACCTATGTTTAAATTTTACTATTAGACCCTTAAGTATGACTATTATTAATTAAATAACAATATAAAAAAGGTTATATAGTATAGAAATCTATTGGTATACATAACTCAGACTCTCCATAAGAGGAAAACACTAACTCAAAACACAATAATAGGAAAAAAAATCACATAACAATGTTAGTGAAAATATGACTCCAAAATAACATTACATAAAACTCATGCACATAAATAAAACTTAGGAACAAGATATAACACCTTAAATAAGAGGTGAAGATCATCCTTATGTTGCAAAAGACGTCGTGAAGGTTTAGTTGAAGGAGATTTAATGCCACCCAACCATCCATAGATTTAGATGATCTAAAGAAATAATGTCCATCCATCAAGAGGTTTTGTCATAGTGCAAAAAGGACCAGATGGCACCCCCACTAGGAAGGACCAACATCGAATTTTATACATGGTGGAAATGATCTCCATACTCCAAGTTTGGGAACATCCTTGAGTTAGAAGTGTCAGACCTTATGGTGGATGATCTAGATGGACATCACTAATTGTATAAGGGGCATTCCCCTAGTGATCAAATGACTTTATAATATGTTTAACTTCCATGGAAACTTTTTTGGTTTGGACTTTAATCTGCATAGAGGCTGAAGATAATACATAAACCTTGTCATTAACAGAGAACTATTAAGAAGATTCCCCATTATTAAATAAACTAGAGTTTCTAGCATTTTATAAATGAAATAAAATCAAAACACAAAAAAAAATACATAAAAATTTTATAGAGGTAGGAAAATTAGTATAATCCCCATGGAAGGCCAAGTGTCATGAGAAAGGCTCAAGGCGGTATGGCTAAAAGAGATTGTATATCCACTACTAGATAAATTGGGCTTTGGAACATTATCAAAATGTGTGGATGAAGGACTTTGGTATGCTATAGGTTAGACAATTAGGTTGAGAATTTCCTAGGTGAAAAAGATGGTCCTAAACAAGTAGACATTAATAAACAACTCACCAAAGGAAGTGAACTATCTTGGGATGAAGGTTGGCTTTCCAAATCTTATTGACCTTGGAAAGCCACATTTTCGGTAAAATGTTAAGGTTCCAACTCTTATTAGACATGATGAACATTAAATAATTTTTTTTATCACCTGATACAGGAGGCATGGAGAAGAATCTTGGAAGTGGGAATCAAAATTCCATCTCCAATCCTTCCACAACCTATGTGGAGGTTGAACACCCCATTTTTGGAACATAAAATCTAGCATTAACTCTTAAATGCAAAGAATAACTAGTAAGTCTAAATTAAAAAGATTGAATTTCAATTTTAACATAGGTTAAGAACCCAATTGGAAGTGGATATCAAATCCTTTATAGTATTAAATTATTTTTTTAAAAGACTCAAGGATATTATCCTAATAAATTATACTGACAAGAGAATAGTATTATTCATTATGGGAGACCATAGGTGATTATGGTCACTAAATGAAATAACAAAATTAAATACTTCACAAATCCACTTTTAATCAAACTTAATAGCCTCATAGTCTTTTCAGATGCTTTTAGCCACAAAATAACCTTCAATATAAACTAGAGTAGATGGTACTTGAAGAGCATGGAATAAAATGTTCTTCCAACTAGATTTACCATAAGGAGGTCTAGATGATATGCAATGATGTAGAATAATTTTACAATATATCACCTTTAATGGATCTAACCACTCATTTGAAACACAAAGTAATGATTTGTGGTAGATTCCAATAATTTTATTATGTCCTTTATCACAAAAAAAAATAGTAGATGTCCTTGGTAACACAATAGAAACCCTACTCTTTATTTGAATTAGACCACATAAAGTATTTAACAGGTTTGGCTAAGTTTTCATAGGAGGATTTGTAAGGGGCCCAATAGGTGGAATAATAGACATGAGTAGAAGCCATAATTTTGGTGTACAACTATAATTTAAATATGAGTGAGATTGGTTTGGTGACCCAGCACTCCAATTTTTCCTCCACTCTATGTATGAAGAAATACCATAGTTTTGTAAATTATGTATCAAAGGTGAAAGGGATCTGAAAAAAATTATTTTTCCCCTCTCTTAGTCCACTTCAATATATATTATATCACCCAATTGGGTAAGACTTCATATTTTTTTATAACTATTTTAACTTTTTAAGACATAAATGACTGTAAAACCTATGTTTTTAAAGTGCTGAGTATGACAATAATCTATAATGAAAATTAGAAATAAGTGATTTAATTAACCTTCCCCAAAAAAAACAAGTGAGAAGATAAAGAGTAATTATCTAGAATAAAATAGGTCTTTTAGTGGATTAGAGGAGTGAAATAGGCTATATAAATAGGCAAACACCTTCCATTCTATGACTATGGTTGAAACTTGTTCTCGAACAATAGTGCCAATATCAGGATTGTAACACCATGTGGTGCTAGCATCTAATTATGGTGTTAGTGTCCCTCCTATAAGAAATATCTCAAACTTTTATGGAATTTATGGGAGGTTTTAGGGATATTTTGGGTGGTTTTATATCATTTGGGAGCTTGCCTATGCCATTATTTTAGCTAAATCTCTTCGAAAACTCTACTGAGTACCTACATGCATCAAACAATAATTAGATCAAATTTAAAAGGAAGGAAAACATTAGGTTTTAGAATGTTATGATTTCATAGAGTAGAAGCCATATTGTCCTAGCTACTACTTACATTCACCCCAATGCTAGGGGTCTCAAATCTCATGTAGTTCTCCCTTAGGCAATGTGCATAATCAACTTGCATAGTATACTAGAATGACTTTTGATTAAGCCCTTATTTGATCAAGTATGCAATTTTTAGGTTTCATAGTTGAGTAGTATGTAGAGTATTGATTTGTACTATTGAGTGATTTTATGTAATTATGTGCCAAAATTGTAAGTTATAGACGTAAAATGACTTATGAAGCTCTTTATATGGAAAGAATTTTCATTTGAATATAAGACCTTGTTCATTGGTTGACAATTTGTAAAATAGGGATTAAAAAAATAAGAGAAGGCTAAATATAAGTTTAAGAATGAAACAAAATATAAAATTACCATTAGACACTAGAGCCATAATTAGATACTTGTATCATGTGGCACTACTATAATGAAAATGATGCTAGCAACTGAAGGTGAAAAATAGAGCTAAGACCAAGAAGGATAGGTTAGAGGTTCTTAAGACTCGGAAGAGGTGACATAAGACCACTAAGGGTGTAACATATAGGGAAAATAACACATAATAAATATCAGAAGACTCAAAATGACCACATGAACAAAGACCATAATCATCACTAAGACCTTCATGTGAAATAAAAACAAAATAAATAGTCCTTTCCATTACTTGACCTAATTAGGGTGTTTACATTTCCCCCCTTTTACTCTAGTGCATTGAAATGAAAGTACTAGCATAAAATAAAAAGAGGAATGTGTACTTTTACTTACCTTTGTGGAAGTGTTCTAGACTTGGGCCACTTCTTCGATAAATAAGTGGATAGGAGCTAGTATGAAATATCTAAAGAGGAAATCCTTAGTGTGGATGTCCTTTTTATTGAATCTAAATAGTGTACTGAATCATAAGGAATAAAAACACAAATTTTCCCTCATCTTGATATATGTACTAAATTTGAGAATGTAAACTAGATGCATAGATAAATAAGGCTTGCTTGCCCCCACTCTAATATCTGAAATAAATCTGGATATGTAAATTGAATGTGCAAAAAAACAAGACTTGCCTTCCTCCACTCTGATACATGAACTAAATTAGGATACATAAATTGACTATGTAGAGAAACAAGGCTTAATTTCCCCCACTCTAATATCTAAACTAGGTTTAGTGAAATACTATGGATCAACTGCTATAAATGATCCTATGACCCAAACTGGAGAAATCCTAGTGACATATTACTAACAATACTAGGTGTAACTTTATATTCTAAAAATAGAGATCAAGGATGTGTGATCTACATCATGCCTCTTAATCTTTATATCTAAGTAATTTAGTGTATCTGAACATCACTATATGTGAGTCAATACTATATATCTACATAATTGTATTAGGGTAAACCCATGTGTCTAAATATTTATATCTAAATAGACCTATGTATCTCAATATCTATATATTTGCATAGACCTATATGTATAAATAATTATATCTTAGTATAATTGTGTATCTGTGTGAATGTATCTAAATATATGTATCTCTATATAGACCTATGTGTCTAAATATATGTATTTGATTAGGCATGTGTATTTGTGTGAACATGTGCATCTAAATATTTGGATGTCTACATAGACATGTGTGTTTGAATACATGTATCTAAGTAGACATAATTACTATATGAACCTATGTATCTAAATATCTGTATAAATTCATGGACCTATGTGTCTATATTTGTATCTGAGTGAACCTATGCATATGAACATCAATATGTATGTAGTAATCTATGTGTATTTCCCCCCTCTTTCGGTGAGATAGCTGAGATTGTGGTGAGGTTATCTAACCAAAAGTGGTAATGATCAGTTATAATGGTGTTAATTAATCGATTTGATATTCTTTTAAGTTTGAATATTTTATTTATTGTGATGGATTTGATTATCAAAGTTGTTAATTATGGATCATTATCCACATTTTTGAGTTTTAGAGTAGTCAACATTGGGTCTCAAATGTGTTCAGTGAAGTTCAGCGGTTATGCTTTCATCTTTCTCTTTTTTCCTAAGGTCCTTTTTGTATTTTGGTTAAGTCTCAGCTTCCCTTTGTTATTGGCACATGGCAGCTCAGTTCTTTTTTAACATGAGAACATTCTCACCTTCCCTAGGAGAAGTACCTAGTCAACATGTGGTGTCCTAGCACTTATCAAATAGAGGTTTATTTCTATCAGACTTCCAAATAGTTTTATTGGTTGATGGGATAATAAATGAGTCCCACCATTTGGTTGTAAAGAGGGATACATACTTTCCATGTGGTGACTCCATGCTCATTTTTGAAAAAGTATGTTCATATTCCACAGGGGTAGTGGAAACTCACCATGTGGTGTCACAATGTTCCTCAAGAACAAATGATATTTTTTCAGGTCTCAAGATTGTATCATTGGTTGACAAAGTTTGGAAGGGGACCCACCAAGTAGTTACAACAAGAAGAGAGTGTAATGTTTCTCATGGAATCATAGCACTTATCTAAAGCAAAACTTCCCTATCAGAGCTCATGCAGTGCCATTGGATAAAAAGAGTGGGTCTCTCTTTCCTAAATAGCATTCTAGTGGCAGTTTTGGAGTCATAGACATGTCACCACCAAGCTTGTTCTAAATGTAGTGAGAATCATAAAGCATTGTAGTTGTACCATATTTAGTATATGGAAGGTTGATTACATTCATGAGTTAGAGCTCCTCAATCATTTGTAATGGCCTCATCATGAGCACCAGTAAATGGTTCTAGATGTCATTTCCTCATAAGGTGATTACGCATATATAAGTAGTGCTATTTTATTTTTTAAGGGGCTGGTAGATGAATAATTATTTTTACTATTATCAAAGAGTGGCCATTTTTTGTAGTCTAGTTTTGGAATAGAATTAGTAGTAGTTAGTATTTTTCATTCTATGACCTTAGTAGGTGCCCCTCATGGGTAGGATTGAATATTGAATATTGTGCTCTCGAGACCTTTTGTATTTTATTATCCACCTAAAAATGAAGAGGATATGGTTTTCTATGTCAAACTAAGTGGAAAGTTATTTCTATTTATTGTTTCATTTCTCTACTTCTATACTATTGGTTCTTGCTTGCATTATAGACTTTAATTCATGCATTTTCTCCTTTAATTATATATGATGTTTGAATATTCAAGTTATTCTATGAAATTGTAGGTCAATATTTTAAAGATCTTGGCACATCACCCTTGTTAGTTTATTCTAGTTTTATTTTGCATTTCATTCTTATTTGTCTTCATCCCAAAATTGATCCAAAGAGTTGGCTTCTAAAACCCTAGAGTTTTCTTTATAGACTACATTTGAGTCCCACATTTTTAAACCTTCCCATAGAAGGCTATTTACCTAGAGTGAGAGTTTTAGACATCAATAGTTTCTTTTTTCTAGCACACTCGGTGGGAATTGAACTACTAGTCTACTTGACTAAAATTCAGAGTGTATGAGATATAATCCTACTACAAGGTCATAAATAGCAAAGAATCATGTTTTTCATCACCACTTTTGGTAGCTACAACTTGCTAAAGAACCATATCTTCAAGTGTAATGCAATGATCATAATAGATGGCCATATAGGGACCACTAAGGAAATTCATGGCATGGAATAATAAGAGTCCACTCATTATTATAATATCCCTAGCTATATGGGATATTGTTCCTACTAATTAATTGAAGGTACTCCCCAAATTCCTAGGGAAGATTTCAAAATCATAGTAGAATATCTTCAAGAAGTTTCCAACATTTGTATTGTGCATTATGTCACACAATAAAAGTTAGATTTAAGGCTATAAGCCACCTCTTTCAAAGGGAGATCTCTTGACTAGTACCAATCCCTAGCACCAAACTCTATAACCACTATGGATGACTTCGGAAATAGGTTCTTTGAGTGATGAAATGTGAAAGTATATTTGCCATCTATCCTACAATAACTAATCACTATCAAAGATCCCTACAAGAGGATATTATTGATTTTAATACTAGGTTCGATGAGACTTGGTAAAAGATCCTAATAGAGACTCTACCACCTATAGGTATGGCTGTTGTCTTTTAACTCAAATCCTTCAACTTGGACATAGCTATAATGATTCAGTCTCTTAGAGCCCAGACATTTCTAGATGCATATGAGCTAGCAGTTAGAGCTAAGAATAACTTGATAGATGTTAAGAATCTTCCCCCTCTATCATTAATGCCAATGTTCCTTGAGATATCTATACCAATTTAAGAGGAAATATTAAGTAGCTCATAGGTGTTACCTTCCATGTATGTATATCTACCTACCTAGGTGATCATGTCCTCTTCATCTTCATTAGCTATAGAGATGAATGACATAAAGAGCATCTTTTTGAACTTATCTAATGATATATTAAACCTTAAAAGGTATCAGGCCATGCTCTCAAAACCTTCTTTCCAAAATTACCAAGAAAATAGAGGACCATATCAATAGACTAGTACCAAGAAAGATAGAGGCCAAATCATTAATTACCCAATCACTAGACATGATCCAAGAATAAAATTATTTAGGTACCTGATCCATTACAAATAGTCTTGCCAAGTACAAAAAAGGATTTAGTTGATAGCTAAAAAAATTTGGTGGATGACTTAAATTCATGGTGCTTTACATGTAATGATTCATATACACCCCAAAATTGTTTAAGATGTAATAAATAACCAAATGTTATCGAGAAACAAAGGTAAGGGAACACACTTGATTTATCCCCCTATAGATACCAATCTTTGGGTGTTGAGAATGATATCTTAAAGGCGTAGATGTAGGGGATGTCCATGTAAAAAGAGGAGGAGATAACCTTATAACATGCGCTTTTCTCATGGGTAGAGGGTGAGGATGCAGTCTATGCATGTGAGATCTCAATATCAAAGGTGCCATGAGTCTAGTTAGACTTTTTCACCTGATCCAAGAAGATACCGATTAAGACCTAAGAAGCCTTCATAAGGCCTAAAGTGACTTTTGAGAATAGCCTAGGACACAACCACCATGTACGACATCTCAAAAGTAGAGTGAAACAACATAAAATAGGCTAAAGGAACCTAAATTCAAATGACAAGGATCATTTAATGTGATTGAGTAGATGAAAAAGGTTCTAATTAATGTCTCTCTTTTATATGTCATGTCTATCCCATATAAAAAATATCTACTATAAAAATCATTAGAAAACCAAGAAAAAGTTGTGCAAACTAACTTGATTGTAGAGCCAACATGGAATAAAGTAAATGAAGTCAACATTAGTGCACAACCTCATGTGTTATCTATGTTTATCAATTATTAATTAAGATGAAACCTACCCCATTCTATTTGATCCTCATTATGGGAAAGAAGGTGCTTCACAATTTCATGATTGATTCTAGTGCCAGTTCCACCATAATGCCAAAGTAGATTGTGGATTTGTTGTGACTATGGTATGAACCCTTAGACAAAGTGGTGATGTATTTAGATGAAAAGAAGGTTTAGACCATGGTGTCATTCAAAGCCCTTCCCATAACCTTGTAATATTATTTGAACTTAATAGTTCCTTAGGAATTTATGGTGATTGACATCTCACCATTCTTTAGACTATGTCTATCAAGGGATTTCAGTGGAAAACTATGAAGATACTTATCTTTTAACTAATCGCTATGATCTTGAGGACCAAATATGGCTCAAAGTTGAAGGTGTTGTCTAAGCCTCTACATCTCAAACACATATCTAATGATTCTATGGTAAATTTTGAAGCAATGCACACTTATTTCTCTAATAAAGAGATGAATTACATAGAAATGCTTCAATAGGAAGGAGTGGCCAAAAATAAGAACCTAGAGGAAGAGGTCCTCATTAATGAGTTCATAGAGAATGCTCCTTTCATAAAATTAAACACCAATGACCTTGGGACCTATGTAATCTATGATGTAGATTAGGCCATCCTTGAGGTCATGAAGAAGGAGGATCAAATCAAAGAACCTAAAATTAGATCTAATTTTTAGACCGTACATTTTGATGGTGTGAAATGCAAGATTGGATTTGGGTGAGGCATTCAATTAGTGTTTCCATATAGGAAAGAAAACCTAAAATCTTTCTTATTCTAATTAACCTACACAAATAATGAAGCTCAATATTATGCACTAGTCCATGCCCTCAGCCTAACTAAGTGCTTAGGCATGAAAAACCTAAAAGTCTTTAGAGATTTTGAATTAGCAGTGAAAAAAGTAAGAGGTATTGTGACTATGAATAATTTTTTCATGAGATCCTAATACCACCAAATTTGGGATTTGATTGAAGTATTTGAAGCATTTAATATTCAAATCTCTCCAAGGTCCATGAACTCAGAAGCAGATAGAATGGTGGTGATTAGATCCTAGTTTGATATAATGATCAATTTGTTCATTAATGAGCAGATAGTGTAGGTGATCATTAGAATTTCAATTCCAAATAATGACAAAAACTTGAAAGTGTTCGAAAGTGATGCCCAAATAATTATGTTTCTCTAGGAGTAATACAAATTTATGGAGTAGTTATAGTTGATGATCAAAGAATCCTATGGGGACTAGATCATACAGCTAAAATCTAATAAGCTACCAAAGGGGGTGATCTCCCTAGAGAATCTATTTGAATTTAATGATGCACTGAGTGATAAATGGAAGTTTATCATAGATAAAAGTGACTATTCTATACATGAAATTGGAGAAGGGAGGAAACTAAAAGTATTGAAATAAGTTCCCTAAAAGGATAAAGATTGACTAGTATCTTTCTAAATAAAATATGGAGTGATGGCCCAGACCTATGATGAATTAAAAGTATATGACCATGAGGTAATCCAATATGCCATTGATCTATTCAAGCGATCCAAGCTTGTTCGATAAAAGTAAACACTAGTTAACACAAAAATTGAGTCCCTTATTGCCTAATAACTAAGGTAATTAATTGATAGAAGGATTATATACCCAAGCAAGTATTTGACTTGGGTGTTTGACCTAGTTCTAGTGAGGAAGAAGAATGAAGAAATTTGGCTATGCATAGACTTATAGGATTTGATAAAGCATCCCTAAAGGATCATTGTCCCCTTTCTTCTATGGAATAGATCCTCCAAATATTAATGGGTGTGGAAATTTTTTCCCTAATGGATGGATTCTTGGGGTACACCAAGTATGTCTTAATGAAGATGACCAACACAATACCACTTTTACTGCAAAGTGGGGGACTTTCATTTATGTGAAGATGCATGTTTACCTCTCTAATGTGGGTACTACCATCCAAAGATCCATGGACATAGATTATCATAGATTAATAATAAAAATCATCCTCGTTTACTTGGATAACCTCACTATATTCTGTAAGAAGGAAGACCATTTTGACCACTTAGAGAAGTTTTTTGAAAATGCCAAGAGTGTGGGGTATCTCTCAACCCCAAAAAGTGTGTCTTCATCATCCCACAAGGAAAGCTACTTGGATACATGGTATATAAATAAAGGACCTCTAAAAATATTAATAGATTAAAATCCATTAGGGGTTTATCATTTCCAGTCAATAATAAGGGGGTCTAATCTTTCTTGGGAAAGATCAATTTTGTTAGTCAGTTCATATCCAACTCTATAGGATTGGTAAGGCCAAAAACCTTGATGCTGAAAGACCAAGCCTTAAAATAGACCATGAGAGGGAGAATAAAATTTAATAATATTAAGGAATAAATAACCACTACCCCCGTGTTAGTCAATCCTGACTTTGCCAAATATTTCATCATGTATGTCTATGGGAGCAAACATAGCCTAGCACCTATGCTAACCCAAAAGGTAGAAGAGGGTACAAGTAAGCCCCTAATTTATTTTCATTCAAGGACCTTGTGATGGAATGAAACCATGTATAATTTAATTTAAAAACAAGACTTCACCATCATCAAAGGTCTCAAAAAGTTTAGATATATGGTGGTGGGAAGCAAGATAATGGTATACGTGGTGGTGTCAGAGAATACATAATGAAAAGAGAGATCACCAAAAAAAGGGCCAATTGGAACACTAAGATCCTAGAGTATGAATTTTAAGTTAGGCTAGCCAAAGTGATATAAGGAAGATGACTCTATTAGTATCTATCTCAATGTGAAGGTGCCGCACCAAAAGAACAAGATGCACTAGAAACCAATTTAAGGCATTAATATTAAGCCAATGGGTCTTATTTTTCTGATAAGACCCATTTTATGCACACCATATAATATCTAAATAATTTACCTATGCACAAGAGAATATTCAACATATTGTAAGGAAGTAGTTATATTCTAGTGCAGTGATTACTATTCAAGAGGAATTTTGATGGAGAGCTACTCCAATGCATGGACAGCTACCAAGCCAACATGATTCTATGGAATATTCATTTCACCCCTCCAGGTGGGCATTTATTAATATATATGACTATGACCAAAATCATGCATGTAGGATATTATTAGGTGATCATGTTCTCTAATTTCCATCAAGCAGTCAAAAATGCCAACAATGTCAATTCTTCATAGGCAAATGAAAGAATTCAGCCATGTCACTAAATCCAATTGTAATCAATGTAAATTTCCCATAATGGGGTTTTGATTTAATATAGATTATAAATCCTATATCTATCATTGGCCAAAAAAGGATACTTACATCTATTGATTACTTTACAAGGTGGAATGAGGCAACCCCGATGAAGGAGGCAACTGGAAACATGGTCCTTAGTTTCTTATAAGAGATAGTAATAAGGTTTGGCCCACTAAAAATGATAATTTTGTACAATGTGAAAGATTTATTCAAATACAAAATTTCATAATTTTCACTCTAAAATGGCATTTTCCTAAATACTTCACCAAATTACTACCTGTAAGGAAATGGGTTGGTTGATTCAACCAATAAGAATCTTATTTGGTTGATTAAGAGGATGGGCATAAACCAGCAAAGCAAGTGGCATATACATCTCAAGATGGATCTATGCACTAAACAAAATAATCCCAAGAAAATTTTAAAGACATCCTCATATGAATTAGTATATGAAAAGGAAATAGTAATGCCCATATAAACAAAAAATAACACTTTGTAGCTTTTGAAAGTGGTTGAAGTGGTAAAGAATGGAGAAATGAAAGTCAAGTTAGTAGAATTTCTCAACCTCCATAAATCAAGGGATTGCACGAGTGATGTTGATTTCACTCAAAAGTAGGTTGTCAAGCAATGGCTTGACAAAAAAGCATTTAACCTAGGATTTAAGCTAGGATACTTGGTCCTTAAATATGACCATAGGGACACAAAGCCAAATCAACATGCAATGTTTGATTCCCTATGAAAGGTGCCATTTCACATCATTGGTGATAGGCAAGGTAATGTATTCAAGTTAGAGGATAAAGAAAGAAACACATTAGGTATTTCAGTTAATGGAATTGACTTAAAACACTATAACTTATTTATCAACCTTCCCCTCATATATAGTTAGTTAGTTAGTTTCCTTTTGTTGTTTCCCTTTGTTGGTTTGTTTTCTTTTTCTTTTTTTTTCCCTTTAATTAAATGTCATTGTCACAAGTGGTTCATCATGTTTCCAGTTGTCCACACCTTGGCTCTCCTTATTTTTGAAACATTCTCTAAATGACCATTATCTACTCACTCCTCTTTCCATTATTGCTAGGCAATCTGTATTATATGATCCCCCATGAGTATCACCATAAATATCTTATGGGATGTTATTCAAGTTGGGTACCACACTTAACATTTATTAGGCACCCCAAATAAAAAAAATCATGATTATTTTGATAGAATAATTAGCTTATAAATACCCCTCTCTTCATGAAGTTGAACACTTAAACACCTTATGAATTTCAAGAGCGCCGAGAAAAACACAACATATTAAGCAGAGAGATTTGAGCCAAGAATTGTATGATTATGAGCAGAAGTTGATACCTAGTGCTTTCTTTGAAGCATAAAGTGAAAAATTTTACAAGAGTTTCTAAGGTGGTGATTTCTACATCCTTATTTAGTATCAAAAAGTATCTATGTAAGTAGATAACCTATAGCTTGGGTAGTCATGCAGACCTTCCCCCATTGTATGTAGTGATAAAATCATATGATTTCACTTTCACTCATCCAAGACCTAAAGTTCTAAATGTCAAAAACATCACCAAGGGACACTACAAAGATCCCTCAATGGTCCTAGATTATGCATATGGGTATTTTAATCCCAAATTGGTTAAGAACATTAAAATCCTAATGGAGGGCAGCCACACCTAAATGATTGAAAAGGTGTGGAGAAATGACTTCAATTCATTTTGGTACAATATTTGAAACTCCAAACTAGCCCAATACATGGTGCCTTTTGTGTACCATTAATTGAATATCATTACCTTATGTGAAGATAGATATGATGCTAGAATCGACATTAATATAGGCAATAACCACCTTAAAATGGATATTAGTGCTAGTTCCATTAGGGAGATGCTCCAACTCTTGAGTGACCCCAATGCTGATGTTTGTAATATGGAAAGCCTATAGAATATCTGGAACACCCAAGTCTACAAGATATAGTTTATCAATTTAAAAATCCAAAATAACTACATTGAATCACCTCCTCTACCCATTTATCTCATAAACTTTGTGAGGTAGGACATGAAAGATGACCTTTCTATGTTGGCATTTATCTTTGGCATGGACTTGAATGCTCACACCATCAAATGATATTTGGGTGAAGTCTTCCTTTTGAGTATGGTGAGCAAGGAGAAGGTTTATTAGATGGAATTTTTGGATTCTATCACCATCTCCATACATAATGAGATGGTGAACTTCTCGATACTAAATACCTTTAGGTATTATTCCTTCCTCCTTCACCTGATCTTGTATCAACACTCCCACTTCTTATGTTTATACTTCACCTTCAAATATTTTGAGATGAGAAATCACCCTAAAATGGTGATCCCCATCACTATATAGACCCAAATCTTATCAACCATGCAAGACTACTATGAGTTTTTAGAGTCCTTCTAATCCTTAGTCTTGATTGACCTCAGCTATGAGGCCATCACATTCAAAATAATAAACAATGATAGGTCATGGTTAACTAGTGGTATAACTTATATTTACTAGCTATTTGGGGCCTATTTTACCTTAATTTGAGTACACAAATTCAAGGAAGAGCCATTTTAACTTTTGTGCTTACTCATAGATAGGACCATGACCTCAGAACTGGCTCACTAGGTTGATGTGGTCAAATCAGTATATAGCATGGGACATAATAAAAAGCCCCTTTATGATGTCCCATTCTCCAAAAGAAACATCATGATGGTGAAAAGGACATAGGAGTGCCTTCTTGGACTCAATTTTGTAGATCTCAACTTTGATGAGATTGATGATAAACAAAATTATAACCCAGTTGGCTATAGAGCCTCCTTTAAGATTAACACCCCATTAAATCACAAGCCCTGACCATACCTCAAGGTGTGAAGGCCACCAGTAGAGGATGATATCAAGTATTACATAGATCTATCAAAGATCCTGTCAGACACCCATAAGCCATGGGAGTCCTTCTATGACATAGTTTGATAGTTTGACCCCATAAAGAAATTGATAGAGGGATTAAGGGTGTAGGTCATCTAAAGAGACTAGATCTAGGATAAAATAAATGCTTATTATAAATAAAATTAGTAAACTGATAATCCATTTGTAAATTTTGAGGATGTGGATAATGATGAAACATGTGAAAACCTATGAAATGAGCACCATAAGGTGAAAGCTCTAAAAGAAGAAGAATTCTCTATTGAAGATTTTTCATCCTCCCAACCTATCACTAAGATCATGTCACTTTCCTCAGTGCATTCAATCAATTGCTTTGCATCATTTTTCACTCTTCTACTATCATCATCCACATCATCATCTATTGTGGCATAATTACCTTTCACCCCACTCTGTGGGCTCCTACCTTTCTCTTAGTCCACCCTGACCCTTTACTTGCTCACCTTAGAAGGAATAGAGTCCACTAATTCATAGAAAAAATTACCATTTCTTTCAACCTTTCATAAGGATCTCTCTTCATGGAGGAAAATATTTAGTTACAAGAGAAGTTTCATTAGCAAATGAATACTTCTAGGAAAGCCTAAGAGGCTTGAGTAGAGAAAAGAAGAGGAAAACAAGTCAAAGCCCTGGTGGTAGCCCACATGCATTTATTTTTTGACCCAACACAATAATCTCTAATGATTTCACACATGACACCCCAAGTAGTCAATCCCCAAGACCAGATGTAATTGAGGGACTACTTAATACACATCATTGGCCTAAACCTCAGCTAGGCCATGCCGGCTGATAGGGTCAAATTAATAGAGGAAACACAAAACTCCATCACCATGGACTATATAAAATTAGGCCATCAATTGAATAAAATTAATATGGAACATTTGAGGGTGAAATATATGTTCGATCACCTCAACACTAAGGCCAAGGAAAAAGATGTGGACTCAACAAACTGAGGTCTGACTTTTAAAGCTACATCACCAGTGAGTCCTTCTAGGTGGAGGCATGTCAAAGGGTCTGACTATGAATTCAAGTATTTGAATTGAAGATCGAGATAGATGGTCTAAAGAAAGAAAAGGCAACTACATAAGATAAGATATAATAAAATGAGTTAGATCTTACATAGACTTATTATATCTGCTTAGACTCTAATAGAGCACATCAATAATTATGTCAATAGATGTAGCAGGAGTCCTCAACCAAGGACCAAGAGATCCTATAATTCAATAATGACCTCACTATCCACTCCTAGATCATAGGGATCCTTCCCATGGTCTAGCAGTTATATGTATCTTACTAGGAGAGAATAAATTATATACCCACTAACTTGAAGCAAGTGTTTGGGTTCATCATAAACTCATAGTGGTTGAGCCCTTAGGTAACCATGTCTATAGACTAGGTCTTTTCCTTTATGTCCCCTAAGGTTCAATACTCACACCTCCTTTTCCTAAATCTTTACATTACAATAGATAGGACACTACAATTACTAGGGGTGGCCAATCAAAGGTAGGTGATGGTTAAATTCAACAAATTCTTAAGCTGTAACTAGGTAGCTACAAAATGTAACACATTTCTATATTCCTTAGAAAATGTAGTCTAAGATATGAATGGGCATATCAAATAAGTATTCAAGTTGGGACTCCCCTCCCCATTCCTTATGGATAACATAGTCCTCCCTGAAGACAAAATAAAAGAGTAGCTATAGAAGAAGTAGAATGACCAGATCATTTTTATGGTTCTTAGTCAATCACCAAGTGTCTCTAAGTTAGAGAACATATTGTAGAATTTCCCCCAACTATAATTTCGAATGATAGTGGTAGTTCATGGTTTGAGCAGCACTTCCTTCAAGGAGATCATAGATCTAGATAGAACCTTTAACGCTTTGAAGAAGAAGACTCAAGCCAAATGGATGCCTTTGAAATCTACTCTTTAGAAATTTTAAGTTTTGTGGGATTCACTCCTTTTTTCAAGTTTTTCTTCAATTAGTATGTAAAACCAAAACAAATTGGTCCTTCCATCAGTAGGTAGATTCTCCTTTGAGTCACCGGGAACTGTGGATCATTATCCACATTTTTGAGATTCAAAGAGGTCAATGTTGGGTCTTGGATGTTCTCAAAAATGTTTTACAATTGTGATTTTAGCTTTCTCTTTTTTCCTAAGGTCCCTTTTATATTTATGCTAAGTCTCAGGTTCCCTCTATAGTCACCATATGGTAACCTAATGCTCATTTAATATGAATAATTTCATACCTTCCTTAGGAGAAGCACATATTTGACACATGATGTTCAATCACTTATCCAAGGGATGTTTATTTCTTTAGACTTTTGAATAATGTCATTGACAATGGGATAATAAATGGGATCCACTTTTTGGTTGTAAATAGGGAAGCAGAATTTCCACATGTTGTCCCTTCACTCATTTTTACAAATGAATGCTTAGCTTCCCTAGGGGTAGCACCCACTCTCCATATTATGTTATAATTCTATTCAAGATCAAATGATGTTTTGTCATGACTCAGGACCATGCCATTTGTTGAAAAAGTTTATAAGGGGACCCACCAAGTAGTTGTAACAAGAAGGGAGTATAAATTCCCATATGGTATGATGACACTTATCTAAAGTAAAAATTTCATGTTAGATATTCAATCAATGCCATTAGATGAAAAGAGTGGGACATATTTCCTAAATAACATTTTAGAGGTAGTTTTGGAGGTATACACGTGTCACCACCATGCTTATTCTAAATTTAGTGGGCATCATAATGTATTGTGATTATGCCATATCTATTATTGGGAAGGATAATTGCATGAATGATATGGAGTGCCTCATTTAGTTGTAATAGCCTCATCATGAGCATGAGTACCTACTTCCATTTTTCATTTTCTTATAAGGCCACTATGCCTATATATGCATAGCTATTTTCTTTTGTAAAGGTCTAGTAGATGATTTTTTTTTTTTTCTATAAACAAAAAGTAGCCATTTTTAATACTCTAGTTTTGGAATAGAAGTAGTAGTTATAATTTTGTATTCTATGACCTTAGTAAGTGCCCATAATAGGTAGGATTAAATATTATATATTGTGCCCTTAAAGCCTTATGTTTTTTTTTAATCCACCTAACAATAAAGAGGATGTGGTGTTATATGTCAAACTTAGTGGATTTTTTTTTTGTTATTTTCCTTTCTCTACTTCTATAGTATTGGTTCTTGTTTGGATTATAGACTTTTATTCATGCATATGCTCCTTTAGTAGTTTGTGATGTCTAAAAATTCAATCTATTTTATGCAATTGCAGTTGCCCATCATACGTAGGATTGAATATTGTATATTGTGCCCCCAAAGCCTTTTGTATGTTATTCTCCACCTAACAATAAAGAGGATGTGGTGTTCTATGTCAAACTGAGTGGATATTTTTTTGTTTTTTATTTCCTTTCTCTACTATATAGTATTGGTTCTTGTTTGGATTATAGACTTTTATTCATGCATATGCTCCTTTAATAGTTTGTGATGTCTAAAAATTCAAGCTATTCTATACAATTGTAGGTCAATATTTTAAAGATCTTGTTGCATCACCCTAGTTAGTTTACTTTAGTTTTATTTTGTATTTCCTTCTTATCCATTTTCATCACCATATTGATCTAAAGATTTGGCTTCTAAAACTATGGAGCTTTTTTTACAGACTACATTTGAGTCCCACATCTATAAGTCTTCCCATAGAAGGTTGTTTACCTAGAGCGATATTTTTAGGGATCAACAATAAAATGGTAACATTTTGTATGTATTGAATTTATGATGTAAACATAATTATTTTCACTTTATAGAGTTAAAAATTATTGGATATTGGTTAACCAATATAGGGAAAGGTACATTGATGTCAAGTCATATGTGCAAGAGATGGTTTGTAAACTAAATTTACGGTTATCAAGATATCATGCTGAAAATAAATTATCATTAGTTGGTAAAATTGGCACACAAAGTCAACTTTAATAATGTGGCATTTGATAAATGTGACTTAAATAAGTTATTTTATTTATTTTTCAATTCATTTGAATTTGAGTTATGATTAATTATTTGTTTTAGTTAGATAATATGTTGAGGAGATGAAGAACCACTTTGACTTGATATGAGGAAGTAAAAGCATGGATCTAGGTCAGGGAAGAAGTTAACTTCATAAGAAAGTGATATTGTTTCCTATTTTTGACATTTATAATGCATTTTTAACTATTTTTATTTTAAAATAGATAGTTTTAGGGCTTATTTGGGGATATTAGTGTTATTTTCATTATATGGGTGCTAGTGTCTAAGATGTGATGCAACTATCCTATATGCAGTGTTAGTGTCTAGTAAGCCTAATTTGTAATGTATATTATTGTTGATTGGTGTTTGAGATTTATATTTATCTATTGGTTTTATATTTTGTGTGTTTTTATTTTGTATTTGGTATTACTTTTACATGTTTATGCATGTATGAGAATGTTTTAGAATGGATGAATTATGGAGATCCTATGGGGTCTACCTCTATCAGATGTTTAGACGGCCATAATTAAGAGAGCAAGTATAAAACATGTGTCATCCATAGAGATGATGACATGGGATATACACATGATGAATAAACTATGTGAGAGATGGGATGCAGATACCTGCACTTTTGGTTATTGACTAGGGAGATGACTATTACCCTAGAGGATGTGTATAGGATTTTTTAGCTACCTATTTCAAGGCAGAGAGCCAGATTATAGGAAGAGATAGGTGTTCAATCTATACGGTGGGATTATAGGTATTTATATACATGGTTATAAGGAATTGCATTATAGGGAACCACATCGATATACTATTAACATTGATTGTTACTATTGATGTTTATGATAGTGAAATTTCTTAGCTATTTTATTAGCTTCATTTGTGGCTATTGATGAGAGCGTGGTGTCAATATCCTATAGAATGCATGATATATTTTATTATATAGATGAGCATGGTACTATATATTAATGAGTTTAGATGATACTAACCCACTTGGACAAGGATTTAAACTACTTCATGTAAGAGATGTGTGTTTGAGGGATTGGATCATCTACACTATTACATTATTGGGCATATGAGAACATAGTAGTGAGTAGGCTATAATTTCCTTTTATTATATGATTGGGTCCACACATAATCATTTGTGAAGATGTGGACTAGGATGGATCACATGACCAATAGGAACATAATGTATTATTGACAAATACAAGACAATCTAACAGATGGAGATATTATCTAGAGGCCCTACATGGGATATGAGTGATGGCCTAATGATGGTACTTATCTTAGATATATTTAAATGAGTTTGTGGATGCATGACCATTGCATAAATGTGTATGATAAGTTTCATTATATGTGGGTTACATGATATTTTAGTGTGATCCAAGATGTACCCTTAGAACCAGTGGTGTAGTTGAGGAGACCTCAAGTTTTTGCAAGGAAAACTAGTAGGCCTAGGTAATCAACTTATATGTTATTCTACATTCCTTTGATAGAAAAGGATCCTATTAATGGCATAGTAGATTTATATTGTGTAAGAGTCACCAATGCATATATAACCTATTGGAGAGATCATAGATGGGCACCTCAATTTCTAAGAGGTAGGATTATTGTACAAGATATACTAGATGTGGATCCCCTATGGGATGTTGATGGTAAGTTGTAATATTATGTTTTTATATTCCATGTATTTGGTTAATCATTTAATTTATTGGGAATATAATGTATTTCATGTGTGTGTGCAAGATTAGGTGATGATGAGTAGTAGGAGAATACCATTGAGTCTACACTCTACATATTAATGTAGCATATCCATGATGATGCATTGGAGGATGGATTAGTAGAGAGAGTCATCAATATTTTTAGTTTTCATGCCCATTTATTTGATTGAGTTATGATATCTATTATGGAATATAAACTATGGGCCATGCTTGTACCTGATGCACTATGTGGGGTCACTAGTTAAATCATAGATGACTACATATATCTACAATGATAAAATATAGAGTGTATGGCCAAGTTAGGTATGTATCACAAGAGAGAGATTAGAATATCACTAATATATGTCATAAAGGGAGAGCAGATCCTCTATTTCTAGCATCGATATACATCTAAGAGTGAGACTGTGGGAGGTTGGTCATAGTGTGCATTTACACATTACTTAGTGGTGTACTATGCTTGTATTGAAAATATATTTTGAGTTATATATATGGATTTTCATCGATACATTGACATTATGTATATTGGTATCTATGTATGGTTATATTGTGTATGTTTACATATGTTTAATTTTTTTAATTTTAAATGGTGATATTTGTATATCGTAGTTTGTCTAGGTAGAGTTAATGATCTTTTTATCTATTTACAAATGTTTAGGTTACATGTATAATAGATTAGGAATTTTAATTATTGGTATAGGTTTTATACATTAGTCTATATAAGTGTAGGTCATATAACTATGGTATGCCCTATCTAAACCTCGAGGGGATGGAGAACTAACAACCAACTACTCATGTTGTGTTAGTGTAGAAGTAGACTCTAAATCAGAAATTACATGTGATACACTGATAGTAGCTACATGTGCATAATTTATAGAAAATATATTGATTGGTTAGTGTGATAAAACTATATTCTAAGCTCTATAATCTTTGGAAAATATCTTGATCCATTTTCAAACTAAGATTATATTTTGATCTATGTAATTGTTTCCAAATATCTTTATAGGTTTTCAAACTAAAGATGTGATCTGAAATCTATAGTTATTTATGAATATCTTGATAGGTGTTTGAAATGATGATGTGCTCTGATATATGTAGTTGTTTACAAATATCTTGATTGGTATTACAACTATTTTTGTGCTTTGATCTATGTAGTTGTTTCCAAATATCTTGATTGATATATGCACTAAAATTATGTTATGATCTCTATCAACTAGTTTTCATCTTTTTTGAGCTATGGTGCACAAGATCACTTATAAATAGATGTCCTAGAAACTACATGGTTCATATGATGACTAACCAATGGCTCCTCAAAAGGAACGTCCTATAATGACTATATTTGATCCGGGCAACAATTCAGGGGACGGGTCCACTCCAATTGATGACGAAACTTTTGGGAGCCATAACTTTTGCACCGTAGCTCCAATTAACTCACCGTTTGAACCATTGGAAATATAAGAATGAGGATAATGAGGTGATATTGCATGGATATCTACTAAATGAAGTTAGACCCTTTAAAACCCAATGGAAGTGCCCCAAATTTAAATTTTAGTAGTGCAGTCTAAAAATAGTAATTCCTCAAATTTTGTATTGTTGTAAATCATGGAAGTTGAACCAATTCATCTCCCTTGAGATTTGTGACCTTCCACATCCTCCCCACACCTTAAAAACATGTGTAAATGAAGATGTAACCCAAAATGTAAATGAGATATCTCTTGTCAGAGATTGGCATCTATTTGGGTTTGCAAATTTGATCAATAAAACATCTCTTCTCAGAGATAGAATTATTTAAATTATGTTTTTCTTATTTCTTGAATTATCATTAAACTAAAGTTTTGAATTTTTGGATCAATATCATAAATGAGTGTGATCTAAAATAATGTGGAGACTAATATGTCAGTACCCCCTATGTGATTTTTGTATTGCCTCGATTAACATACTTGTTAATATGTGTTTGAAGTGCATAATAATGATCATATAAATGTTTATTTATCATATTAAAAATGTAATATGGATTATTTTATATCATGTAAAAATAATGTGATAGATGATGCTTATTAGGTGGGAGGGTGATCACATCCTTATATAATAATTTAAATGAGATGTCATGAAGCCTATCCATATATGAAAAATGTATAACCCATTTGTATGTATCATATACTCTACTCACTATAGGATGTGCTTTGTGAAGTGGCTCTCTACCCTTGTTTTAGATCTTAATTAGTTTTTCTACTCCACTAGTTTCTTAATTAGAAGGGTAGTAGGTTCTTGTACCATGTTATATGACTAGGGATCTAATAGAACTACATCAAAATCTACCTCTCAATGTGTAATTTCTTGTCCCAATTATAACTCTAATGCTATAACTTGGTTATATAGATGTTATAATTATTTTGATGTCTGATATAATAATTTATCCTTAAGCTAAGAAATTAGTCCTCTAGAAAATATGTATTATACATCTAAATCTATTAGCTAGTAAATTAATTTATGCAAACATTATTTAAATTATAAAATGTATTTAGTTAGTTTTGTCTCACTCTGGGGTAATGAAGGTAACCTCTCACATGTAAATTGAGGTCCTTTATTCTGTATATATTGTCTAAGAAAGATTATTTTTAACCCCTCATATGTATGTAGTGACCCACTAGGGATTGTATATTGGAACAAACTTAATTCTTCCCCATCTAGGGACCTTGGAAATAATTTTAGTAGAGTAAAATTTATTGGTGACATGTGCCATAGCTTTCTCATAAACATGAAGGTGTAAGTATGGGTCTCTATGCCTATCAAATATAGGTAACATCGGTGTCTAATAGTTGGGTGGTAACCTTTTAGTGGAGATTTTGTGTGGAATAAGGTTTTCATGGATAAAATTTTCATCTCCTAGAGATTGGTATGCTTTATTCTCCAATGTGTGATGTTGTAGTTATTTTTTTCAAATTACCCACAACACGGATGAAGGAAATTAACACTTTTAAAGGTATATTATCATCATCATGGGGTTCATTTAATTCTTAAATTTTTTAATTTATATTAGCCATTGTTTTATTTCATTAGAAACCATTGTTAGGGAGGGTTGGTTTTCTCTTTGTAACCTTTGGAGGTTTGATAGCTAGGACATAGATAGAGGGAAATGAGATATCACCCTCATTTAGGTTAGTTTAAGAAATAGGTTTTAATGTAGTAAGCTATGTTGAGGGAAATTAATTGGTATCTCTTATTTTGTTAATTTGTAAAGAAGTATAACATGATAATTGAATAGAAGGTAGTTTATTCTCAATTAAATGTAAATTATGAAAATAATAATGTGTGTGTGTGTGTGTGTGTGTGGGTGTGTGGGTGTGTGTGTGTGTGTGTGTGTGTGTGTGTGTGTGTGTGTGTGTGTGTGTGTGTGTGTGTGTGTGTGTGTGTGTGTGTGTGTGTGTGTGTGTGTGTGTGTGTGTGTGTGTGTGTGTGTGTGTGTGTGTGTGTGTCTGTGTGTGTGTGTGTGTGTGTGTGTGTGTGTGTGTGTGTGTGTGTGTGTGTGTGTGTGTGTGTGTTATAACATGTGACATATTATTTTTTGAACAATAGAAATAAGTGAAGTAGGAGAAGAACTAAAAGGTGTAGACTCTATGTCATTTTCATCACAATCAAAATAATCATCATTATCCCATGGTTCATCAAAATGAGAGTTTAATTCACTTTTAGAAGTATGAGTAGATGAAGTATCATCCACATGCTCACTAAGAGAGATGGTAGGAGAAGATTTATAATATTTAATACTATATAATGTGTCATTATATATGGGTGTAATGTAATGCATTTATTTACTAGTTATGTTTGGAATGCAAGAATGATTATCACCTTCAATCTTGGAGTCAAGGGTATAATAAGTAGCAATCATTTCCTATTTTTTCATATTATGACATGTAGGAGAATAGTTAGATACATTTACATTATCAATTTGTTTTAAAGAATCAATACATTGATCTCAGAAAGTAAAAGAAGGTTATCAAATAATTTCATATAGCTTAGTTTTTGCATTGCTATAAAGTGTAATATCATTGGTACATTTGTTTTCAAATTAAACTAAGAAGGGTAAATAAGATGCATTGTTATTATCTACTTTATTTAAATCATGCAAAGTGTATTTTTTATATTTCTCTTATAGTTATTTAATTTGATTAAGGAAGTAGATAAATTAATCAAAAATCTAGGATCCCATTAAAAAAAGTACTACCAATAATATGCTCTTTTGGCATTATATTGTTAGGTTTATTTTGAGGTGTAAGAGAAGACGGAGATGAAAGATAAGATGATGTATCTAATATATCATCATTTACATTTTCATTGCCATGCTCATAGTAATCCTCATATCCATCATTATAACAATAGTCATAATCATCATCATCATCATAAATGAAGTCATTATTATGTTATAATGTAAAATCTTGAAAATTTATCCATTAATTATTATAATAATGAGAGAAATTAAAAAACTCATTAATTAGGTGAGGTGTAAATGACTTCTTAGATTCCATTTTAAACTTGCCAAAGAAGATAATACAAATAATTAATAACAAGTAGACAAGACATAAAATGTAATCTAAAATAAGTATATATGCAACTGACAAATGTTTAACCAAGTGTGTGGTAGAATTTATGATTGTAAGTTGAACCCTAATTGCTAGTATTTTAGTGTATAACAACTTGGTATCTGGATCTATGGTTTAAAATGAGGGTTATTTTGTCAAAATTTCAATTACATTAAATTAATGACACCCTAATATAGGATTAATTTTAATAAGCTAGGTTATATCAAAAATCAATAAAAATAGAATTTTGTAACCCTAATTTACTGCACAAAATTTGGAAGAAGCTAAAACCTAGGCAAAAATAGGGTTTTAATTAATATTCAAATTCAAAAGGTTCACCAAAGGTTTTAAACTTTTAGAACATAGATAAAATTAAATCCTGTGTTGTTAAAGGGATGATTATCAAAATAATCTGGAATGAAAATTGGAAATAGCGGATTTTATTAAGATTTCCCAAAATAACCAATGAGAAAAGAAAGAGTACTTATCTAGAATAAAACAAGGATTTTTAAAGATAAAAAGATTACAAGAGCTATATAAATAGGAAGACACCTTCTATTTTATGTCTATGGTTGAAGTTTGGTCTTGAACAATAACACCAATATCAGGATAGTAGTACCATGTGGCACTATTATCTAATTATGGTGCTACTATTCATCTATTAGGAACTATTTGAAACTTTTAGGGAAGCTAAAGGAGATTTTTGGGGTCCTGTAGGTGGTTTTGTGTCATCCAAGAGATATCATGTGTGATTATTTTAGATGAATATATTCCAAAACCCTAATGAGTACTTTCATGAATGAGAAAACAACCAAATAAAATTTAAAAAGAAGGGGAAATTATGTTTTGGGATGCTATGATGATGTAGATTAGAACCCCTCTTATCATGCCCATTGTATACACTAACCATAATGCTAGGGATCTCAAATTGAATATAACTCTCCCTTAGAAACTACATAATTAATTTGTACAGTATGCTATAATGAATTTTTCTTAGGCCCTTTTTAATCAAGCACCCAATGTCTGGATGCGATAGCTGAGTAGTATGCAAAGTATTAAGATGTAATATTAATTGATTTTATGTAATTATTTGCTAAATTAGTAAGTGTTAGATGTAAAATTCATTGTGAGGCTCTTTTTAGGAGATTTGATTTTATTGTAAGACCTTATTCACTGGTGATAAGTTGTAAAATAGAGATAGAAACATAAGAGAAGGCCCTAGAGAAATTTATGACTCAAACACAAGAGAAAATGACCATCAGACACTAGATCCATAATTTTATAGTGACACCACATGGTGTTACTATATTTAAAATGGAAATAGTGTCCTAGGGCCTAAAATAAAGCTGATACCATGTAATACTGGCTAAAGGCCCCTACGACTTGGAGGAGGTAAAATAGAATCACTAAGGGTGAAACATATAGGAAAAGCAAGACATAATAAAGCTCCAATGACTTAAAATGACCATTAAAATAAGGACTATATTCATCACTCCAACCTTCATGTGAAAGAGGAACAAAATACATAGTACTTATGGTTGCTTGACCAAATTATTTTTTCTAAAATAATAATGAGTTTTATTATATTGTAACCTAGATAAGAAGATATAAAAATATGTCTAGATATTACACAACTTATTTGAAATACTTTATTTATTTTCTAAAGTGAGCAAGGTACCATCTATAAATTATTCATTTATGAGTTGATAGGATTTATTGTGGAGAATAATACCTTAAATTATGCACCCCTCAAATATACAAGTTAATAAATATCCTATAGCTTCATAAGATAGGGAAGACACAGCTGGGGCAAGGAGCAACCATGAAAATTTGATAGACAAAATATAATTTAGTTAAATTTGAGACCATTAATAGTGATACAAGTTAAGCCATCCAAAAATAGAGTTTGAACTACTAAAATAAAGAATGATCAAAATCTAATGTCCTCTATCACGGCTAAAATCAAATACCATTCAATCCTATCATATTCATTATATAAATAAAGATCAATAAGTATGGTTCTCTTATGAGAATATCCCACCCCTTCTATGCCCTCCCAAAAAAAAATAATGTTTTCAATAATATATACACTTTTGAAAAAAAACTAGTTTTCTTAGCTATAAAAATGGTAATAATGATGAGCCAAAGATGGTTGGCCAAAGCTTTAGAAATAATATTTCAAGAGACATTCACTATGGTTATCAGGCATTATCTAGTAATGAGTTCTAGATTTCTTGATTCATGTATGAGCTTAATGTTTCCCTTATTTGATAAGAGATCCCAACTATTTATTTGATAAGCCTCTTTTTAATATTGCAACATATCACAACCAAAAAACTCCCAAGGAGATTTATAAAATTTACAATGCATTCCATCAATGCCTATTACATTTTCATTACTCATACTATGAAGAGCTTAAGAGAACTCATGAAGTGAGAAAGGACTAGTATATAGATATAACTCTAAAGGTTTGAGTTTAAAATAAACCACATTGAGGCATTCCTACAAGCCTTAATCCCTCTCAATTGTTTCTTCATGAGATTGAGACATTATTTTATATTAGTCCAAAAATAAAAATAAATGTTAGGAAGAGTAGTTAGTCTTAGATGAATGACTAGATGGTCTTGATTTGGTCTCAAGTCTTTTTGGTTCTGAGAGTCTTAAATAATTCTTTTGAATCCTTATCTCTAATTTTGATCCAAATAATTTGAGCATGAGGTTATTCCCCCATTGACAGATGATAACCAACCAATCTGAGTTTGTGTTTAAGAACATAGACTTGGGTTTACAACTATAAATGAAAAGGGTTATACTCTTAGATAGGGGAAATCCTCTTGTATTATTTTAGGAAAAAATCTTCCCCCTAATTTTAAACATCTTAAATTTGATTTTCACAATGATAGATAAATGTGTTGGTGTAATAGATAGCCTCCTTCCACCACTCTATCTAACTAGTAACAAAAGGAGGCCAATGAACATGATTCCATATACAAGAAATGAGGTAGATACTATCATTGTGGCATAGGTGGTAGGTGTTGAGAATGAATTCATTACATAAAACCTTTAATGAATTATTATTCCATGCCACTTTTTAAGTGACTAGAGAGTGTTATGAGATAACATGTTTAAGATGTACAGTGAGATTATTTCCATTAATAGTCAAAAAAGATAAAATATTCATATATGAAATCATATAATGATCTAACCTTTTAACATCCTGATCAATAATGGCATAGTAACTAGACTATATAAACCAAGGTATGGTGTATATTTATCACTACCATAAAAGAGGATTGACTAGCCCCACCAATTTTAAAATAAAATCATGACTCACACTCTCCGACACACCATCTCATCAGGAAGGATCCACCTTTGTGCTTGGGACATTATACCATATTACTATCCATACACACTATCCATGTAACAATGGGTAGATTATCCAACAAATATCACTATAAATTTGTTTTCTTAGGGACATCATTTAGAGCATAAATTTAAAGCACCCCTAATAAATTTTAGTCAACATCAAGGAGTATCCAAATATCCTAGTGTGATAGATCGCTATCCATGAAAAATATGAATGAGAAAAGATTCAAGGAAACTAACATATTGGCACCATCACATTTATCAAAGTGCAGAGTGGAGAATTGATTAGATCAAATGCATTTCATAGTATTTAGTAAAATAAATCCTAAAGTTTGTAGTTCTTGTATACTAAAAATTCTAGCAATGCAAAGTGTTGACAGACAACTATCACATAGAATATTTGAGATGACTTTGTGAGATCTAAAAATTTCCAAGATATAAAATTTATTATGAAACATCATCCATAAGGAGTTCTTCTTGACCATATTCAAATACTTAAAGAGATAAAAATGTTGTAATGTTAGTTTGGTAGAAAAAATTCTTTAATCAAATTAGAGTGGTATTTGACCCCCTTATCCTCTTGGGGAGAGTCATCACCATCTCTAGGTGGGATATGTGATGTTAGGAACCCGTGCCTTACCCTTCTCTTTGCAGTATTAGTGTAATAATTTATATGTACACATATGCTTTGTAAGTCGTCTATTAGAGCATATTTTAATTATCCCACATACAAGGGAAGTAGTAGTTATTAGAATAGAGTTAGTATATAAGTAAGTGATGAGGCCCAATGAAGGCATCCATGAATTTATTGTATTGAGCTTGCTCAAAGGAGGTTGCCCCCTTGAAGTGCCCTACGATCAATATAAGCTTTCTGTGTTTTTGTTATTTGTAAGAGTTATTTTATTTTCTCATATTTCAATTAAATCTATTGTAGGAAGTAATTTGTTGCAGGAGGTTCTTCTCATCTGGTATCAAAGCACTTTATTAGCTTTGTGGGTAGATTTGGAGCAATTTTTTTAAGCAGGGCTATCTAAGAGCTGCGCCATTTCTGGCAAGAATTGTTTTTTTTCATTACAAGTTTTGTCATTTCAGATTGGGTAAATACCCATCTACTTAACTATGTGAAGTGTTTGGGCATAATCCCTAAAACTCATTATGAGGAGTACCATAAGAACCCCAAAGTAGCTAGCCCATTGAGAGGACCTCCTAGCGAAAAGGGCAATGGTCCCATCTTGATTGACTGGTTCCCACCCGTAAGGTAAACCAAAAGCTATCATTAAGGGGTAAACCTATGGCCAAAATTTTTTTTAGAGTGGCACTCGATCAAATAGCTTTGGTGGAAAGAGAGAATTTTAAAAAATTCCTTAGGCAGCAAACAAACTTGGCCTCCATATCCAACTTATCAGGTTTAGAGAGAAAACAACGGCGTATCCATAGTTGAGGATATTTCCAAGCACACAGTTGCAGACAATCCATTTCTGAAGTACTAGAAAAAGAAAAAAACTAGAGCCTCCAAAAAAAATAAAAAAATTGAAGGATCCCCAGTTATTAACAACTAGTTATGGTCACCACTTGTGCAGGCACAAAAACCATGGAGGAAGAAATTGCCACATTGAAATCTCAGGTTACAAAGTTAACTGATATGATGCATGGCTTAAATCAATAGAATAACATCTTGCTCAATAGAGTGCAGAAGGATTCTTCTTCATAGCATCACTCCTTTACTTCCAACTTCTCACATGGACCTAAGCTAGACTTTTCACAGCTAAATGGTATGGATCCTATAGGATGGATATATCGAGCTAAACTATTCTTCAACCTCCATAATACTTATTCTATAAACAAAGTCCTAATTTCTTCCTTTCATCTAGAACAAGAAGCACTTCAGTGGTAACATTGGTATCTCAAGTCAAATGATGAACCTGATTGGTCAAATTTTGCATCCTTAATTTTGGGCAGGTTTGGTCCCTCAGCATTCAAGGATTTCATAGGAGCTCTCACCAAACTCTATCAAATAGGCACTGTTCGTGAATATTAGATTGAATTTGAAAAACTCACTAATCACACTGAAGGGTTCTCAGATGATTTCTTCAAAAGCTACTTTGTTAGTGGCCTCAAAGAGCTGATCCACTTGGAGGTAAAAATGTTTTGACCTAAAAATATGATGGATGCTTTGGGTCTAGCTAAGTTAGCAGAAGATAAAATCTCCACACAGCATCGACCTCCCAACGTTTCACCAACAAAGAACATAGTGAATCAGTGGACAACCATAACCACACCAATCAAGTGCCTGACTGAGGCAAAGATGTGGGCTCACAAAGAGAATGGATTATCTTACAACTATGATGACAAATTGGTTAGGAGTCACAAGTGTGTCAAAAAAAAACTTTACTTTCTAGATGTGGAGTCACCACCAAAGTAGGATAGCAAGCCTGATATTCTAGAATTTCAAGATGCTCAAGAAGAACCCAACACTGAAGAGGACCTAGCAGTTAAAGAGACTCAACCTAAGATCTTAGTGCATGTACTAACAGGTGTCACCACTCCCTAAACCACGAAGGTCAAAGGGTGCTTCAAAAATATCCCTCTCACAATCCTCATTGACTCGGGCAGTAATCACAATTTCATCGATCCTCGCATTGCTAAGGCAACAAACTTCTTTGTATACCCTTGTTCTAGCTTTGAAGTCATGATTGCTAATGGGGGAACATTGCCATGTAATGAGAAGTGTCAAAATATGTGTATTAAAATGAGTGATTATAATTTTAACTCTGATATGTTTGCCCTACCTTTAGGAGGGTGTGATGTGGTTTTAGAGGCACAATGGCTTTGCACATTAGGACCTATTTTATGGGAGTTATCTGAGCTTTAAATGTAGTTCACAAATAATGGTTAAAAGCACACCTTAAAAGTGTTAATGCCAAGATATGCTAGCATCATCATTTCTCATCACATGGAAAAAATTTTGAAGAAAGCCTCACGTGGGGTCATTGCATAGCTACATTCCATTTAACTCCAGCCCCCCGCTGCTACTAACCACCCTATAGATTTACAAGCCATACTCGACAAGCATGCATTCATTTTTTTAGAACCAGTAGGTTTACCCCCTTCATGCCTTGAAGATCACTACATTCCTCTCCTTCCAGGAAGCATCCCACCAAACATTTGGCCATACCATTACCCCCATCTACAAAAGACTAAAATTGAGAACTTAGTCTAAGAACTCCTCAAGTCTAGAGTTATTCACCCCAGCACCATCCCATATTCCTCCCTAGTGCTTCTTTACACAAAAAAGATGGGGCGTGGCACCTTTGCATTGACTTATGAGCCCTTAACCACCTCACTATCAAGGATAAATTCCCAATTCTTATCATCAATGAGCTTCTTGATGAGCTGCATGGGGCCAAATTCTTCTCCAAGTTGGATCTATGTGTTGGCTATCATCAAATCTGAGTGCATCCTGATGACATTCCCAAGACAACCTTTCATATGCATGAAGGTCACTATGAGTTCCTTGTCATGCCGTTTGGCCTTACAAATACCCCTTCCACTTTTCAAGCACTCATGAATAAAATATTTTGGCCTTTTCTCCATCAATTTATTTTAGTTTTCTTTAATAACATTTTGATCTACAACTGCACATGGGCTGAGCATCTACAACATATTGACATGGCATTACAACTATTAGCAGATAATCAATTATGTGCCAAGCAATTCAAGTGTTCATTCGGTCAAGAGTAAATTGACTATTTGGGGCACATTGTTTTAGCCAATGGGGTTCACGTGGATGTAGAAAAAATTAGTACTATGTAGAATTGGCCTCGACCAACCACCCTCAAAATCCTTCATGGTTTTTTAGGCCTGATAGGATACTATCACAAGTTCATCAAAGATTATGAAAAGATTGCAGCTCTTTTGACTTCCTTATTGAAGAAGGATGCTTTCACCTAGGGTGCAAAAGCTGATCAGGCATTTGTCAAACTTGAACAGGCTATGTGTAGCACACCAATTTTGGCACTACCAAACTTCACCAAAACTTTCACCATTAAAAGTGATGACAGTGGCATCGGCTTGTGGCTCATTCTTCTCCAAGAGGGCCAACCGATTGCCTTTACTAGCAAAGCAATTTTTGGCCACAATTTAGCTTTATCTACATATGAAAAGGAAATGATGACAATTTTACATGCAGTACAAAAATGGAGACCCTACTTACAAGGATATCATTTTTGCATCAAAACTGATCATCAGAGTTTGAAATATTTCTTAAAACAATGGGTCTCATCCCTAGCTCAGTAAAAGTGGGTCAAAAAACTCATGGGTTATGATTATGAGATCACCTATAAGAAGGGAAAAGTTAATGTTATGGTTGATGCTCTCTCAAGAACCTTCAAGGACTAGCCTTCCCTCTCTACCATCTCCATGCCCATTCTAAACTATTTGGAATCTATCTAACAAGGGTATGTAAATGATCCCTCTTTATGCCACCTCATTCATCAATTGGCCACTAACCCCTCTATAGTACTGCATTATTCATAGGATGGTGCTTCTCTATGATACAAGGGTCATCTGGTGCTTTCCCAAAGTATAGACCTACATCAGGCCATCTTTTATGAAATTCATGCTTCCCCCTCAGTAGCACACTCAATATTTCTCAAAACTTATGAGTGGTACATTGACACTTCTTTTGGAAAGGCATGAAAATTGAAATTAAATAGATGGTGGCTGAATGTGATACATGCCAATGAAATAAAGCTGAAACCACATTGAATCCTAATTTGCTTGAGCCTTTGCCCATTCCTACTAGGATCTAGATAGATATTTCCATGGATTTCATTGAAGGCCTACATACATCTGGGGGAAAGATAGTGATCTTAGTCGTAGTCAACCACCTCTCCAAATATAGTCATTTTGGTGCACTTAGCCACCCATACACAGCCTCCATAGTCACACAGGTTTTCTTGGATCAGATCTTCTCTCTTCATGGCATTCCTTCTTCAATTGTCTTAGATCATGATGCCACTTTCATTATCCATTTTTGGATGAAACTATTTCATCACATAGGTACACAGTTGAGAATGAGCTCTAGGTACCACCCACAAATAGATGGCCAAATATAAATAGTCAACGAATGCTTGGAGACCTTCCTTCATTGCTTTACTTCAGAACAACAACATCAATTAGCCAAGTGGCTTCCCCTAGCTAAATGGTGGTACAATACTTCATACCATACTTCCACCAAAATGACTCCCTATGAAGTAGTTTATGGTCAAGCACCACCACCACTTCTTCCATATAATCCTAGAAGCTCACCAGTTCAAGCAATTGACACTACTCTCTAAAACTAGGATCAAATTCTCTAGACCTTACAGGACAATCTCCACATGGCACAAAACTAAATTAAGTAGCAGGCTGATCAGCACTACTCTAAGCGTACCTTTCAACTTGGTGATATGGTATTTCCTCACCTACAGCCATACAAGCAGTCATCACTGAAACTAAAAGGGCACCAAAATCTTTCTCCAAAGTTTTATGGGGCATATAAGGTTCTCTAGAATATTGGGTCAGTTGCTTACAAGTTAGAGTTTCCACCTTCCTCCCAAGTTCATCCCGTCTTTCATGTCCCCTATTTGAAGCAAGTTCTTGGATCCAAAATCTGAGTGCAGATAGTTTTACCAGCACTTGATAATGAAGGCTCCATCTTTCTTGAGCCAAAAGCAATCTTGGAAAGGTGCACCTGCCAACTTCGATCTCACTCCATCACAAAGGTCTTAATCAAATGGCACGGCATGCAACCAAAAGATTCAACATGGGAACCACTCTTCCAAATTCAACAACAATTCCCAAATCTAAAGATTTGAGGGCAAATCTTTTTCTAAGGGGGAGGGGATGTTAGGAAACCATGCCTTACCCTTCTCTTTGTAGTATTAGTGTATTAATTGCTATGGATGCATATGCTTTGTAAGTCATCCCTTAGAGAATATTTAAATTATCCCACATACAAGGGAAGTAGTATTTGTTAGAATAGAGTTAGTATTTAAGTAAGTGTTGAGGCCCAATGATGGCATCCACAAATTTATTGTATTGAGCTTACTCAAAGGAGGTTGTCCCTTCGAAGTGGCCTGTGATCAATATAAGCTTTCTATTTTTCTATTATTCGTAAGAGTTATTTTATTTTTGCATATTTTGATTAAATCTATTGTAGGAAGTAATCTACTATAGGAGGTTCTTCTCATGTGACCACCTTTAGAAGGAACAGCATGTAAAGGATATCCCAGTGGGATAAAAATTGATTTGAGGAAATGAAACTTATTTAACATGGCTTTCTTAAGAAATTGGTGAACCCATGGATTCATGTGGGGGGATGTTAGTGTGCACCTTTGATAGACACATTTTTGTTGGTAATAGTCATCCAGTCCTTTTTTTGACCACCTTGGGATTATCAAACTATGAGGGTTCTATTGAGGGTTTGAACCAGACCATGAGGGGTAAGTATCATTTTAGGTGGTCTATGGATTGGAAATGATAAAATTTGATGATGATATTTAAATACACTACTTTATTTATTTAAAACTCATTTCTAGCTTGAAGGTCAATGGATTCCTTTAAATCCTTTGTCAATTCAACCTAAACACAAACTTTCCTATGTGGGTATGCAAAATAACATTTATAATCATTGTGAAATAGGGCATGCCCTATGTTATATATAATCCCCTAAAGGAAATACAAAATTGGGATTTTAAGTACAAAGATAACAATTATAGAAAATCCTCGCCCATTCCCTTAAATTCTCAAGTCCATTTGGATAGTATTACAAGTGTGTTCACGAGGAAAAAAATCTCAAATTTGTAAGGAAATATATATATTAGACACCTCTTTAAAGCATAAAATGAAAAAAATCAATTGTAATTTTTTATAACCTAGTGATGTGAATGCCTAAGGGCTCCCACTAATGTTGAAACTAGGTATTTAAGGATAATTTTGAGGGCATTTGGGAAACAAAATAATAAATACATGAACTATTTTCATACCATTTGCATACACCATAAATCATAGTATAATTTAAATGTACCTTAGTATGGGATAAATATTTATGGATATTACCTCATCATATACTTTTAACACAATTTTTTTTTTTGGGTATCATCCTTCCTTCTACCTGCAATAATGGTTGTAATAGATAGGGTAGATGACATTAAAAAGTAAGATCCTTTCCAAAGGGTGATGTATGAAGTGAATAAATGTGTGCCTATAAAATAATATAAAAGTGGTATGAAAAATGAGGATGGACAATAAAAAATCAAGGATGACATAAAAACCCTAAAAAATAAACAAAACAAGTTTCCTCTCGTTTAGAGCTCTCTCATGTAGAACCCAATCGATACACTTGTATATGTTCAATTTTTGAAACGTATTATTTAAGTTTTGAAATCTATTGAATATAAAACCAAACAATTGATCTGAAGGTCCAAATCCACTAATTTCACCGTCTTGGGCATTTATCCATAGCTATTGGACTTTCAACTCCATTTAGTGAGTACCTATAAAAAAATATTAAGGCTTACCATTTTTCAATAAATATGGAATAAAATAAAAATTTGAAAAATTCTTCCAAATTTTCAACAATATGTCCAATTCTAAAAAGGTCAAACAAAATTTTAATTTTAATTTCACATAACTTTATGTATTTGAGGTGTGAGGATGTCTAATGGTTTCAATAAATTCCTACTAACTAGATATTCAAAAATAGCATTAACTATAAATTCAAAATAATAAACTAATAAAAATGTCATTATTGGGAGGCTTGATAGTTTCTCCAACAATTTTGAACACCATATTTGGTAGGTAAATTAATTGAAACTAATTAAGCTAAAAAATAAATTACACTATTTTAAGTATTGAACTGAATGTTGAAGAGGTTTATAGCATTTGAAAATATGGGATATTGTATTAATGATATTTTATTTTAGTTCCCATTATGTTGTATGTAATATAGTGCAAATATGGTTTGTTTTTATCAAAACCAAAAATATTATTACCATTAATCAAGAGGAGTCACCAATGAATCAAGCATGCATATATGATTTTCTTGGCCATCTAAGGAATATATTTTATTAACTTATATCATAGCCTAAATGATTCAATTTAGTTAAAAAAACAACCATACACTATAATAAGTAAATTATAAGTACATATATCCTATTTTATATATAGGTTGGGCATCCAAAATTTCAATCTCTCAATTTGATGTCAATTAGTAGAAACTACCTCACTTCATTGTATCCTTTTTTTCACTTTTTCTAATGGTAGATTGATCCTAAGAATATAAATTGATTTTTAAGTATCCTATATTGAATACCTTCTCTCCAATAATTTTATTGACCAAATTCCACTCAAAAATTACTTTTCTAACCTTTGTCTAACTCCAATTAGGTCTCCGAAGCCTAATTCACTCTCATTCCTTTACTTCCATACACAAAAGTTCCATAGAGGTCTAAATACTTAAAAATATCATAGTTTAAATTAGTCCCTAACTAATCAAAAAGTTTTGTGATTTTTGGAGGGTGACATTTCCTACAAAGTAAGATTTTGTTTTGAAACCATACAATAGGGTTTAACCTGACTGTACTAACCCAAGAAGGAATAATTTATTGTTTCAAGATTTAAAATGAGTTTCAGTATTATATGAAAATTTAATAGGGTTTTTACAAGCCTTATATTTCTTATTTACTCATTAATCCCCTCTTTAACACCTTTGTTTGTCAATTTTCATAAGTTTTTGATCTAACTGTATGTGAGAACACAATTTGCTATAGAATCCGAGTTGATTTATACACAAACAACTCGTGAAAATAAGTAATGAAATGTATTAATGAAATTAATAAATTATTTGATAAAATTACCAACTTAAAATGATCATCAGAATGTATTCTTTATGGGTTTTTTCTCCAATATCCAAACAGACACCGTCATCTTTGTTACCAAAAACACAAGAAAATAGGGTTTGCACCTTTTGTCTTCAAAACTGAGGAACTTGTTCATTATTTTCTTGGAGATTTAATTAATACACCTTATAAAAATCCTCCTTATTAAGTATTACATACATTTTAAGTATTCTATAAATTTTCTAATTTATCTTGTATTCTTCCAATAGTCATTAGAGTGTTAATTAAAGTATTTAAACATACATCAAAATTCATAATTATTAAACTCATCACTTAAGACATAGTTCTAGACACATGGTTACTTACAGATTTCATCCTAAAAATACCATAATTAAAAATCTCCTCTAAACACACTTGAAGTTCCTAAACTAGGCCTCACAAGTTCAAAAAATTTAAAATTCATTTTTGGTGAGAAAAGTCAAATTTTAAAATTTAATCACCTAGAGATAAAACCAACAACTATAAATGAAATATGAAGGTGATATAAACATCCTATGATCAGTTATACCTCAAATGAAAACAAAAATTGACTAGGAAAACCAAAATTTTTAATAATTTAAGCATAGGAGTGATGCTCCTACATCATACTCCCAAGGGAAAGAGATAAAACTCAGGGATTGTTGTCATTGAGTTCTTTAAGATTAATCCCACGATTCTTTATGTTATTCACTATCATACATGTATCATATTCAAAGGTTTGTTTCTTACACTTGACCAAATATTTGAAATATTATTTGTCCCTAATCTGCTTGACCACTTTCTTGTCTAAAATGCATTCCAATTCATTTGATTTGACTTGAGGCAACCAAGTTACCAGATTTTCACCTAGTTTATCTCTTCCCTCTACTATCTCTTCACTTTTTTCTCCTTATTTGTAAGCGTATAAGTCTAAAACATTGAAAATTGATGGTATACCTACGATAGTAGGCAATTCCAACTCATATGCATTATTATAAAACTTTCTAATCACCTTACAAGGACCACTTTTTTTCATATTAATTTTTTTATACTCACATATTTTAAATATCTCCTTCCTAAGATGAGCTAAAACCAAAACTTGAACTTGAAAAACTGCCTCTCTTCTACTTACATCTACTTGTTTTTTTAATTTCTCCACACTAGCTTTTAGTTACTTTCTTATATGTTTATGAACTTATTTCATGGCCATTACAAAATATTCTCCTTCATCACTTATCTTGTCCATCTTATTGATATTTCTAAGATAAAACAATACTCTATGCTACCTACCATACAACACTTTAAAATGATTCATGCCAATGCCCCTATCGGAGGAGTCATTTTAAGTAAATTCTACCTGGAGTAATACAAGATTCCACTACTTGGGATTATATTTTTATAGACACCTAAATACGTTCCCTAGACTCCTATTAACCACCTAAGTTTGAACATATGTTTTTGGGTGGTAGGCTATGCTAAAACTTAGACTTTTCCCTAGCTTCCTCTATAGTGTTCTCCAAAAGTGACCTAGGAATTTAATATCTTTATCGGATACAATACTTAGTGGAAATCCATGAAGTTTTATTACCTCCTTAAATAACATATTTTTCACATGGGTGGAATTATTTATGGTCTTTCAAGGAATAAAATGTGCCACTTTTGAAAATCTATCCACAACTACATATATGGAGTCAAAACCTCTTTGTGTTATAATAAATCCCATCAAAAAGTCCATGCTTATGGATTCTAAAGTCCTATTTTGGATAGGTAGAGGTTGATATAAACCTACAATGTTATTTTTCCTTTATCCATTTGAAAAATTTTACATGTTTCAACATATATTATCACTTCTTCTTACATCTTAGGCAAAAAATAGTGCCTAGTGAGTTGTTCCAAAGTCTTATCAAACCCAAACTATCCTGTCATACTCCCACTATGATTTTCTTGGATCAAATTTTCCCTTATTGAACATCTTGGCACACATAGATGCACACCTTTGAAAAATAACCCATCTTGTATGTTTTAGTCCAACCATGGTTCTTTTTTTATTATGGTTGGATGCTTATAAGCATTTTAGGCTTCTTTCAAATCTTTAAAATCCTCGCGTATCTCCCTAAGGGACTTAATACCAATAATTTAAAGTTATATCTCATGCACTAACAAGAGTCTTATACTCAATGCATCTACTAACCTATGAATTTGTCCTTACTTATGCTTAATGGTGAAGTTAAAATTATACATATTCTCTACCCATTTCATGAGCCTATGATTTAGTTTAGGTTGATTAGTGATAAATTGAAGTGCATTACTATGTATTTTAAATGATAAAATCTTTAGGTAGTAGATAATGCCTCCATTTTGTAAGGCATGTACCATTGTATAAAACTCCATGTATGGTTCTTTTTTTATTATGGTTGGATGCTTATAAGCATTGTAAGCTTCTTTCAAATCTTTAAAATCCTCATGTATCTTCCTGAGGGACTCAATACCAACAGTTTAAAGTTATATCTCATGCACTAATAAGAGTCTTATACTCAATGCATCTACTAACCTATGACTCTGTCCTTACTTAATCTTAATGGTGAAGGTAAAATTATACATATTCTCCACCCATTTCATGAGCCTCTAATTTAGTTTAGGTTTATTAGTGATAAATTAAAGTTCATTACTATGTATTTTAAATGATAAAATCTTTAGGTAGTAGATAATGCCTCCATTGTTTAAGGCCTACACCATTGTATAAAACTCCATGTCATATGAAGAGTACTTCCTCTTTGCATAATTGAGTTTATAATTAAAGAAAACTATTGACCTGCTCTATTGGATTAAAATAGATCCTATTTACACTCGACTTGCATCACATTCTATTTGGAAAATATTATTAAAGTTTGGAAGTGCTAGAATGGGTTTCTCTATAGTTATTTGCTTCAAATATTGAAAATTTCTTTCAGCTTTCTCAATCCATACAAACTTTTCTTATTTCCCCTGATAGTATTTATTATTGGATCACATATTCCACTAAAGTTTACAATAAATTTCCTATATAAACTTGCAAGCCCAAGGAAACTCCTTACCTCTCCATTTGTTCTAGGTGTTGGTCAACATGATTTCCTTCACCTTGTCCTTATACATCTTAAGAACTCACTTATAAATGATAAATCCTACGTACAATAGCTCTTATTTCATGATAACACATTTCTTTAGGTTGATTACCAACCTTTCCTCTTACAACCTTCTCATGACTAGATGCAAATGATGAAGATGTTCCTCCTTACTAAGGTTGTAAATAAGAATATCATCAAAGTATACCACTACAAAATTACCTATAAAATGTCTTAAGACTTCATTCATAAGCCTAATGAAATTACCTGGTGCTTTTTTTAAATACAAATTGCATAACCACCCATTCATACAAACCCATCATTGGTATAGAAAGAATTTTTCCATTCATCCCCTTGTCTAATCCTAATATGACAATATCCATTTTTGATATCAATTGTTTATAAGTATATTGCTCCACTCAATCAATCCATAATTTCTTCCATCATATGGAGAGGAAGCCTATATCTTATGTTATATTTTTATAGCCCTAGAGTCTGTACACATTCTCCACTCACCTTCTTTCTTTGGCACCAACACTGCAGGGACTACACAAGGACTAAGACTCTCTTTGATCATCCCTTTTCTCTAAGACTTCTTGTACTTGTCCCTTTATTTATAAATTCTCATTATGAATTATATTATATGATAATTTTTTAGGCAAACTTGCTCCTAGAAGTAAATCTATGTGATGAGTAATATTCCTCATAGGTGGTAATGTACTTCACATCTCATCAACTATAATTTCTGTATACTCTTCCAACATGTATTGAATCTCTTGAGGCAAGTCATTCACTTTTTTGGTCATCCTAATAGTCCTAGGATTGACTACTAATGCAAAACCCAAATCCTATTCATTCATAACATTTAGTATCTCTTTCCTACCAACCATCATCATATTTGATCCAACTTATTTCTCATTATCTTCATCCTTCATAGGCAGTAAAGTGTGACTAACTCAATCTTTTACCAATGCATACACATTTATTCTACCTTCATGGGTTGTTTTTATATCATATTTCTAAGGAATCCTAAGAAACACATTACAAATATCCATGGGAATCACATCACAAAGGACCTTGCCCTTGTACCTTTCAAATTGAAATTCCACCTAACTTTGCTCACTAACCAAAACATGTTATCCTTTATTCAGTAATGTGACTTTATATGGTGTGGGGTGAGGCAACTTATTTAATCTTAGTTTATATAGAATTTTAGTAGAAACTAAATTATCTATACTTCTTAATCTATTAATTTTTTTAAACACTTACCTTGGAACTTTTAATAAGTTTTGAAAAGTGTTTTCCTTGGTGGTGGATCTTTTTCCTTGGGTGTCTTGATCAACACTCTCTTCATAATTAAGGATTATCCTACCTCTATTTTATCCATAAGTAATGGAGAACAAAAACTCTATTCCTAATCATTATATTTTTTACTTTCTATTCCTTGATTTCCTTTTGGTTAATCCTCTAGACATTTCAAAGACCCATGTCCAACAAACTTGTTTCACTTGAAACACCTACTTATAAAACCAAATAATCCTCTAGCTATTATTACATAACCACCCCTAAAATATGTTATTCTACCTCTACATCCTCCTCTTTAGATATATGGTTTTTCATGTGAAGTACTCGACACCCATTAACTTCTTTAATAGTAAACTTTACCTCCTTTTTGATCTCTACCCCTAAAAATTTTATCTCTACCTCTATTTTATTGGTTTTGCTTCCTATTGAGCTTGTCCTCTAGTTTTAGGGACAACTGGTAACACTCATCCAACATTTTTGGACTATCAAGGCTCAATTCATCCTAAAAATTATATCTCAAACCATTAAGATACCTAGACACCTTATCAATATCATCCTCTATGTGACCTAATATGATACTTAGCTTTTAAAACTCTTTAGTGTATTCTTTTACTCCCATCTTTTCCATTTTTTGGTTTTTAAACTTCCTATACAAATTTTTGATGTCGTCACTAAGAAATAACTTACTTTTCAACTTAGAAACCATTCTATCCCAAGATCTAATCTTGTCTTTCCTTTTTTTTCTTCTCTCATCCTATATGTAATCCCACCATAGGGATGCATGACCCTTTAACTTTATCCTAGAAAAATTTACTTATTGTTATTCTAGTACATCTTGCAAGTCAAAATACTTATCTAACTCTTCTATCTAATCAATTAGTTCTTATCTACTGAGGTTTCCTACATACACTAGAAGATCACTACGTTTAATAGTCTTTCAATCTTTTGTTCTTTAGTTTCTCTCTCTAATTCATCTTACATCTTGGGTGCATGTGGATCTTCTTCATCTTGATTACTAAAATAACCTGTGACTAATCCTCTCCTTTGATTGACCTCAATTTATATGAGTCTTGCATGAAATTTGAATTTGAGATTCCTTAACTCCTATAATATTTCATCTCCCACTTGTATGATTGCTTCCCTATCACCTGCTACATTTCTCCTAGGTGGAATGTTGTCTCTACTTAGGAAATTAACCAAAAAATATCAACATACCTTCCTATAAAACAATCTCACCTCCTTCATTCACTTTCAAGTGTCTCATTTTGTCTTTGATACCAAAATGATGTAGAGGTTAAGCATCTAAAACTTTAATCTCTCAATTTAAAGTCAATTAGTATAAATACCTCACTTCCTTATAGCCTTTTTCCCACTTTTCATATGGTAGATTGATCCTAAGAATATAAAGTGCTTTTTAATTACCATATATTGAATACTTTCTCTCCAATAATTCTTTTTGACCAAATTTCACTCAAATTCACTTTCTCATCCTCTTTCAAGTCCTAATTATGTCTCCCAAGGCCTAATTCACTCTCAGTCCTCTACTTCCATATATAGAAGTTTTTTATGGGTCCAAATCCTTCAAAATATCTTATATTACATCATTACATACTTAATCACCATGTTTTTTGGTTTTTGGATGGTGGCATCTCCTACACACCAAGATTTTATTTTGAAACCCAAACACATGATTTACCTTGATTGTGCTAACCCAAGAAGGAATACTTTAATATTTCAATCTTTGAAATGAGTTTCACTCTTATGTGATGATTGAATAGGGTAAGTACAAGATTTATATACCTTATTAACTCATTAATACCCTCTTTCACACCTCTCTTTGTCAATTTTCACAAGTTTTTAATCTAGATGTATGTGAGAACACAGTCTCCTATAGAATCCTAGTTGATTTATACATAAAAGACTTATGAAAACATATAAAGAAATGAATGAATGAATGAGTGAAATTAAAAAATATTTTGACAAAAATAAAAACATACAATGATCATTATAATGTATTCTTTATGGGTTTTTTCTCCAATACTCAAACATACATAGTCATCTTTGTTACCGAAAACATAGGAAAACAATTTTTGCACCTTTTCTCTTCAAAATTAGGGATCTTCTTCACAATTTTATTATAACTTGACTTCACAAACCTTATAATAATCCTCCTTATCAATTATTATATAATTTTTAATTATCCTATAAATTATCTAACCGATCTTTGAATCCTCTAATGATCACTAGAGTGCTAATTAAAGTATTTTAACATACATCAAAGTCCATAATTCTTAAGCTCATGATTTAATACACATATTATATGCACATGGTCCCTTAAATATTTCATCATAAAATATCATAACTGAAACAATCTTATAAACACACATGAATCTCCTAAACCAGGCCTTAGAAGATAAAAATTCAAAAAATATGTTTTAGTAAGAAAAGCCAAATTTGAATATTTGAACACCTAGAGCTAAATCCAACAACTATAAACGAAACCTTAAGGTGATATGAGCATATTAAAATCACTTAGACCATAAATAAAATTAAAAATTCAGTATGAAAACCAAAATTTTCAACAATTTAAGCCTAGGAGTGATGCTCCTGCATCACTCTATGAAAATACTTTGGTTTTTTCATGGCATCCTTTATTCTCGAAACAAACCACCCTTTAAAAATAATAGCATAGAATTTACTATATCTATACAAGGTATATTTTAATCTAACATTAAATTTCAATTCATCTAATAATTTTCTTATTAATTTATTTTTTTAAATAAAAATAATAATTTTAATGAGTAAATGTGTCAGTGATTATATTATCTAATTTTATTTCTTGTATTGTTGAGAACAATTGGTCAAAAAGTTAAACAACTAGGTCTTAGCATAATAAATCCAAGCCCATTAAAGCCATTTAATCCATGTTTTCCAATTTTGACCTCTAGGTCAAAATAGGATCCCTATAGTCGAATACTTGAACCTTAGGTGATTTAAGAGGTCCTATTTGAGTACAAAATACCTTATTAGAATTTTTTAAGGTAAGTTTGGAAAGATTAAGGTATAGTCATATTTTGGTCACATGGTTGTTTAGGCATGTCATGTGAAGATGAGTCATAGTTAAGTTTTATCATAGGTTATTAGGGATTGATTAATGTCATTTTATGTCATAAACATATTTTCACAATGTTTCATGATTTTTTGTAAAGTTTTAAGTAAATTTTTTAACTTTAAGGAGCTTAAAATGAGTGAAAATGTGGATTTTGGCTAACATTGATGTTTGTCAAAGTTAACTAACTTAAAAATCCATAAAATACACGTTAAAAAATACTTTGATCAATGAATTAACTATCACACCAATTAGAAGGATCATGAAGGTCAAATTCTTAATTTTTAACACTTATTTGAGGAGTTATAAGAAGTTATACAAACCTGTTAGAGGGATTAAGGATGTTAAATCACACATTTAAAACACAAAGAAATTATTTGTGGTAGATTCTAAAAATTTTAGTATTCCTTTATCACAAATAAAATAGTATATGTCACTAGTGATACTATGGAAACCCTACTTTTTATTGGAATTAGACCACATAAACTATCTAAGAATTTTGGCCAACTTTTCATAGGTGGATTTGGAAGGGGCCCAATAGGTGGAATAATAGACATGAGTAGAAGATAGAATTTTGGTTCACAAATATAACTTACTTGTGAGTGAGAGTGGTTTGGTGACCTAGTACTACACCTTTTTCTCCACTCTATATATGAAAAAATAACACATCTTCATAGGGGATGTATCAAAGGTGAAAGGGATTCAAAAAAATTTAGTTGTTCCCCTTTGTCAGTCCGCTTCCATCTATATTATAGAAACCAATTAAGTAACAACATCATATTTTGTTTATAAATATTCAAACCTTTTAAGACATATATGAATGTAAATCCTTGTTGTTAAAGTCTTGATTATGACAATAAGTTAGAATGAAAATTTGAAATAAGTGATTCAATTAACCTTTCCCAAAATAGCAATTGAGAAGAGAAAAATTACTTATCTATAATAAAATAGGTATTTATGTGCATTAGAGGATTGAAATAAGCTAAATAAATAGGCAAATACCTTCCATTGTATGACTATGGTTGAATCCTGGTCTTAGATACTAATACCAATATAAGGATAGTAGCACCATATGGTGCTAGTGTCAAATTGTGGTGTTAGTGTCCCTCCTGTAGGAACTATCTAGAAATTTTGGGAAATTTATGTGAGGTTTTAGACATCTTTTTAGGTGGTTGTGTGTCATCTAGGAGTTTGCATACGTCACTATTTTAGTTGAATCTCTTCTAAAACCCTAATGAGTACCTACACACATGAAACAATAACAAGATCAAATGTAAAAGGAAGGGAAACACTAGGTTATGGGATGACATGATTCCATATAGTATAAAGCTTATTTTCCTCATTACTACGTATATTAACCCCAATGATAAGGGTCTCATATCATCTAAATTTATCCCTTAGGGAATGTGCATAATTAACTTGAACAATATGATATAATGACTTTCTCTTAGGCCCTTTTTGATCAAGCGTGAAATGTATATATGTCATAGATGAGTAGTATGTACAGTATTGATTTGTACTATTAACTGATTTTATGTAATTATGTGCCAAAAAAGTAAGTATTAAACATAAAATGACTTGTGAGGCTCCTTGTATATAGGGAACATTGATTTGAATATAAGACCCTGTTCATTGGCTGACAAGTTGTAAAATAGGGATAGAAAACTTAAGAGAAGGTTCAATATAAGGTTAGGACTAAAACATAGACAAAATTATTGTTGAACACTAGAGCCATAATTAGATATTTATGCCACATTTCACTACTATCCTAAAAAGGGTGCTAGTGTCTGAAGGCCTAAAATAGAGCTAAGACAAAAAAGATATGCTAGGGCCCCTTATGAATGGAAGGCCTAAAATAAATTTAAGACCAAAATGACAATGTGAACAAGGATCATATTCATCACTAAGACCTTCAAGTGAAAGATAAAAAACATACATAGTACTTACAATTATTTGACCAAATTATGGTGATTATATTTTCCCCCCTTTTACTCTACTAATTCAATGAAATGAAAGTACTAGATTAAAAGAAAAAGAGGCATGCATACTTATACTTACTTGTGTGGATGTGTTCTAAACCTGGCCCAATTCTTAACCATAGAAGTGGATAAGAGTTGGAGTGAAATATGTGAAGATAAACTCCATATTATGGATGTCCTATGTACTTAATCTAAATGGTGCACTAAATCATAAGGAATAAAACCTTATTTTTAACTCACCCTAAAATATGTATTGAATCTCAAAATGTAAATCAAATTCATGAATAAATAAGGCTTGTTTTCCCCCACTCTAATATCGTAATTGAATCTAGGTATGTAAATTGAATGTCTGGAGAAACAAGGATTGCTTACCTCTACTCTAATATCTAAATTGAATCTAGTATGTAAATTGGGTTTGGTGGAATGCTAAGGATCAAACACTATAAATGGTCTTGTGACCCAAACTTGTGAAAACCTTACTGATGGTACTAGGTGTAAGTTTATAATATGAAAATAGAGATCAAGGATTCATGATCTATATCATACCTCATAATCTTGAATATAGATGTGTATCTAAACATCTATATATGTGAGTCAAAACTATATATATAGTTATATAGCTATAACAAGGTAGACCTATTTCTATGAATAATTATACATGAATAGACCTATGTATCTATGTGAACATGTGCATATAAATATATGTATATCTACAAAAAACTATGTGTCTGAATATATGTATTTGAGTAGACATGTGTACCTATGTGAACCTATGCATTTAAATATATGTATGTCTCTATAGACCTATGTGTTTTAATACCTATATATGAATATACCTGTTTACCTAAGTGAACATATGCATCTAAATATCTATATATCTGCATTGACATGTGTGTCTAAATCTATATCTATGTGAACATGTGTATATGAAACTCTATATATATGAATCAATATGCATTTATTTCATCCCTTTTAGTGAGAGAGTTCAGACTATGGTAAGGGTGTCTAGCTAAAAGTGGTAATGATTGGTTATACTAGTGTTAATTATCATGTGTGATATTGTTTTAAGTTTGAATAGTTTATTTATTGTGATGGAGCTCATTTTTTAAATTGGTAATATGATTAACATTTTGTTTGTATTGAGTTTATGATGTAATAATTTTTTTTTTGTCATTTTATAGATTTAAAAGTGATTAGGAGATTATTTTAACCAATATAGGGTGAGGCACATTGATGTCAACTCCCACATGTAATAGACAATTCATAAATCAGAGTTATGGCTCTCAAGATATCATGCTAGTAAAAAAATATTATTAGTTGGTTAAATTAGTGCACAAGGTTATCCTTAATAAGGTGTCACTATATAAATGTGACTTAAATAGGTTATTTTATTATTTTTAAATTTATTTGAAGCATTTCAGTTGAGATTAATTATTTGTCTGAGCTAGAGAATATGTTGAGGAGATGAGGAGCCACTTTGACCTGATATGAGGAAATGGAGGCACAAATCCAAGTTGTGGAGATGGTTACTTTGGTAAGGAGGCCATACTATTTCTTATTTTTGACATTTGAAATAGATTTTTTATTATATTTAGTTAAAAATTGATAAGTTTAGGGCCTGTTTGGGGATATTAGTGCTACTATCCTTATATGGGTGCCAATGTTTAGGATCTGACACAAGTGTCCAGGATGTGGTTTTATTGTCTTGTATATAGTGTTAGTGTCTAGTAGGAATTTTTTTTAATGGTTATTGTTATTGAATTGTGTTTGACATTTGTCACTATCTAATGGTTTGATATTTTGCATTGTTGATGTCAAATTTATTTTTACTTTTACATGTTGATGCACATATGAGAGAGTTTAGACTTGATAGATGATGGAGATCCTATAGTGTCTACCCCTATCAGATGTTGAGATGGCCTTTCTAGAGAGAGTGGGTATAAGACACGTGGAAATCCTAAATATGATGCCCTGAGATAAGCACCTGATGACTACACTACATGAGAGATAGGATATATATACCTACACTATCTGGTTACTGACTGGGGAGATGACTATTACCTTAGAGGTTGTGTACAAGATCTTGTAGTTACCTATTGTAATAAAGATTAAAGCTTTTGATGATTTTAATTATCAATGCGAAGGAGAATTTATACAAATAAGAAATAGTTATTTAGTTGAATAACCTACAGTGTAACTACCAACCACAACACTATAAAATAACTAACAATGTAATATTAACACTAAAGATCAAATTTACTCCATTTATTCCATTATTTTTAAAAATTTACACCCCAAAAAGATCAATTTTCACCTTGCCTAGTGATTTGGCGAGTATATATTCTACTTGTGAATTTTTTGGGCAGTATTAGAACTGAGTGTGGTTCTTCAAGGCTTGTTCTTGAATATAGTTGTATTGGACCTCAATGTGTTTTGTCCTCTAATGAATTATTATATTCTTGACAAGATTTAACACACCTTGAGATTTGTATAAAAGGATTGGTGGCTGATCTTTAAGAATGTCTATGTCAAACAAAATACAACATAACCAAATTACTTCATACATAGCTCCTTATGCGGCATGGTAATCTACCTTTATGGATGAGAGAGTAAATACAAATTTATTCTTACTAATATATGAAACTATTCCATATTTGAGATGAAAAAGATAACCTAAGGTTGATATCCTACCATCAACAGATCCAACATTGTCTGAGTCTATGTATCCCTACAATAAAAAATTTTGGTTCCTTTTATATTATAGAACATAATCAACTGTAACTCAAACATATATCAAAACATGCTTCATTTCAACCCAACAACACTTCTTTGGATCTTGCATGAATCTCAAAAGATAGTTGATAACAAATCATATGTCTAGTCTGGTATAAGTAAAGTAAATTAGACTTTGAAACAAGTTTCCAGTAATGAGTTTCACCTACTTGAGTTGACTCTATATATCGAGATAATTTCAAACCATTATCCATATGATTTGATGATGGTTTATAATTTGTCATCCTATATTTCTCAAGGAGCATCTTGACATATTTTTATTTTGATACAAATAATTTATTCTTATTTTATCATATATCCAATCTAAGACAATAATGAAGTAGCCCTAAGTATGTCATGTCAAAGGATTTATTCAAGTCATTGTTTACATCTTTAACAATATTATCTTAACTTATTGTTATCACAAGATCATCTACATATAAAAATATATTGAAAATCTATGTGCTTTCTTTCTTGATATATAAATTTATATATGAGGGAATATAAATGAATCTATGCTACAATAAATGATCATCAATATTAATATACCATTTCCTTGGTACTTTCTTAAGTCCAAAAAATGACTTAATTAGAAGACATACCTTATGTTGATGTTGTTCACCAATAAATCCTTCTGGTTGGGTCATACACTTCTTCTTTAAGATCACCATTTAAAAATTCATTGTTAACATCCATCTATTAAATCTTCCATCCTTTTTGTGTTGTGAGTGTGAAAATGACTCTGATGGTCTTGATCTTAGTAGTGGTTGTAAGGTATCCACATAATCTATTCCTTCTTACTGATCATATCCATTTGAAACATGTTATGTTTTACATTTTTTGATGGATCCATCTACCTTGTATTTTTTCTTATAAATCCGCTTGTAGCCAATGGATTTCTTTGCTATAGGTAGATCTATAAATTCCCACATCCCATTTTTGATGAGGGAATCGTATTCAGGATTCATGACCTTCTTCCATTGAGGTTGATATAAAGCCCCTTGAAATGTATTTGGTTTGATGTTGCAAACTAATGAACTCATTAATGTGATATTAACTTCATTTATCACCTATCTTCTAGTTTGAACTCTTGATGAAGTATCTAGATTAGAGAACATGTGTGAGTCCCTGATGGTGCTTTTTAACTATTTTGGACATTATGTTGGTACTAATTTAATGAAGAATTACCTTACAAATTTCCAAGATTAATAACCATTTTTTCTTTCATCTCACCTTCTTTGTGATAATATTATTCATTCTCATCATCTAACTATGGGAATAGTCTATGAGAGGTGGTATGTTCAAACTTATTCTATGATAATGATTTGAATGATGAATAATCATAAACCACAAATAAAATTTCATAAATATTATTTATCTTAGGATATATGACATAATAATCTTGTAAGGTAGTACTATACCCTAATTGATGTCAGTAGATTGTCTTAGGTTTGATCTTCTTCCTCTTTTTAGTAGGGAGACACATATAAGATGTACAATCAAATACTTGAAGATGAGAGATGGAAGGTTTACAACCACTTCATACCTCTTATGGAATCTTCTCTTCCAAGATGTCTATATGTTCCCCATTAAGAATATATATAGATGTTGGAATTACTTTTGCCTATAATGGTGCATCCAACTTTGTAGTTGAAAGTATGCAATGAGCCACCTCCATGACTAAATGATTTTATCACTCTAATATTCCATTCTTATATGATGTATAGGGAGAATTTAGGTGTTTTTTAATGTTATGTTACTTTAATAATGCCAATAATTCCATTGATGTGAATTCCCATCCTCGATTTGAGTGGATGAGTTGAATAGGTCTCCCTGACTAGGTGACAACAAGCTGGTATAAGACCTTAAAATGAGTTGAGGATTCACTTTTTAATTAATAAATAAGACCCATATATTTTTAGATAAATCATAAAAAAACAGCTAAAACTTATTGAATCCTTGAAAATAATCAGGAAGGGGTCCATATAGATCAGCATGTACCACATCAAGATGATCCTTGGCTTGTGAGAAACTCATCTTGATTAGAAAATTATGTTGTTTGCTAGAAAGGCATCCAAGGCATATAGGGAAAGAATGAACCAACTGAGGAAGTTTATAGATCATTCATTTAGAGATGAGATGGTATAAATAACTAACTAAAATTTACCTGTATTGATAACACCACAATGTTGTAGATTCTAGCATAGAGGTAGAGAGATCTACATAATCAGATGAAAATGCATCTAAGGTAAATAATCAATCCATAAAAAAATCTCTAGTAATGACTTGAACTTCTCATGATAAGAGATAGGATTTTATGCCATTCTTGATCATAAACTCTAATTTAAATTTATGATTCAAAATCTAACTTACAGATGAGATTTATTGCTAAGATAGGTACATATAGTACCTTTAAAAGTGTATAGGTTTGTATCCTGAGAGGAATGGTGATAGTGTCAATTCTTTCTACAACATAATATTTATCATTTACAATTTTATACTAATCTCTAGTGGGTTTAGTTATCTATGAATCAAATAATTACTTGTACCTTGTTATATGGTTACTCATACCAGAGTCGATTAACTAAACATTTCTCATGTGGGATGAGGTTTGGGAGACAAGAACTATGTCCTTATATGCATCATTTAATTTATATTTTATGCTTAGCTCCTCTTTAAACTCATCATCTTATTGTTGTTATGCCACTACATGTCTATGTTACTTCCATCATCAAGGACATCTTTTGGATTTATGTGAGTCATCTCTATTAGATGTGCCCTCTTGACTAGATGAGCCTTGTGTCAAGGCATTATTAAAAAATCTATCAATGTGATGCATATTGGTATGGTAAATGTGACATCATATTTTTGCCTTCTTAGATTTTTTCTATTATTTCAATTATTTTGGTGGTCCTTTTGAGAATTTTTAACCATATTACTTGGAAATCAGGGATTTAACCTCAAAATCTTCTTGTATAGATTGGATGGCTTCTTCTTGTTGAAGCAAATAAAAATAGTTCTTCAAAAAACACTATTTACTTAGTGATGTTTAGTGTCATGATGAACATGAAAAATTGAGAGGGGAGAGCTCTCAATTTGATCATAATCAATAACTTATCCTTGATCTTTTCATCAACATAATTAATTTTACTCATGGTTTTGCTACCCAGTATAAGAATTCCTCAACTTTCTCACCATCTTTCATACTGAGAATATGAATATTGGACTAGAGATGGAATATCTTCACCTAATTATTCACCTTGTATATGGTACATAAAATATCCTATGCCTCTTTCAATGTTGATGCATCCCAAATATGAGGTTAAACCTTTTCTATGACACTAGTTAAACCTTTTTTATGACACTAATTATGATCAACATCATGGCTTTTAGATTTCACTTATTGGATTTAGTTTTCTCATTAATTCTAGTAGGATAGGTCAAAACACTCATGATTATGCCACATAATTCTTTGAATTGAATATTCATTTCACATCTTCATCTTTCATGCAATGAATTTTGTCCCTTTGAGGAGTTGGGTATCAGAGAAAAGTAGTTTGGGTGTAAACATATTTTTATTTTTTATTTTTATTTATTTGTACAATATTTCACAATCCAATAGTATTTATTATTTCAAAATTATTTTATGTACAAACAAGTGTACCAATTCAAGGATGAAAAGTAAAACACAAGTGGGCTCGATATTCTTGTGAAGTCAGACATGAACAATTTTATGGGTATTTCTTTTCACATTCATCATCTGCATCATAGACTTAATCGATATTTGTGATAATTTTTTTTCCTAGAACTTCACATCAAATATAAAATAGTCAAGCAGGCCTTGGCAAACTAATTCATATAGTTGAGGTTTTTCAATACTTTTGAGGGCATATTATAGAACATAATAAAACCTAGTGAAATTGGTAGAACTCATTCAAACATACTACTTATGCATTGACACTTCATATTTACTTAGTTTTTTTTGTCTTTTTGGGTGTCATTTTATAGGTGATCAGGCTCTTGGTATATGTCAATCTACTTACATCTTCTTCTCCTTTCAATCACCTTCTAATGTCACACTTCCTACATAGGCTCATATTCTAATTGTGTCAAAGTATTACTCTATTTAAGATTCCAAGCCACATGATATGACATGATCGATTTAAACATAACATTATTTTATAAGCTAGAAAAATTCTTCTACTGCCTTTATTGACTATCTCTACTAGTCATGTCAATAAACTTTGGTAGATCCTTCAGGTTTTTTGTATGTTCCAATAGATTGTTGCACATCTCACTAGGTGAATTATGCACTATAATTTTCTATGATTGATGTGAGTGTTTTATTCTTGTTACAACATCTAAAAGAATTTAAAAATAAAAATTACCTATCACTTTAACCTACATCTCAAGCTTCTTCACCTATGTAACTCTGATCCTAGATTTTAAGAAAGCTCAAAGCTTTTGTTGATTTTATTGATCAATGCGAAGGAGAATTTATAAAAATAAGAAACATTTGTTTAGTTGAATAACTTGTGGTGTAACTTCTAATAATAACACTAAAAATTAACCAATAATGTAATAATAGTGCTAATGGCAACACTAACACCTATTTCAGGGCATAGATCCATATTATAGGAAGAGATAGGTGTCTGGGATATACAATAGGCCTCCAAGTATTTATATGCATATTACAAGGAATAATTATAGAGGAAACCACATTGATATACTATTGACACTAATTATTACTACTGATGTTCTATGACAGCAAAATGTTTTTGCTATTTTATTATCTTCATTTGTGGTTGTTGATAGGAGTGGGGTACCGATATCCTATAGGATGCATGAGATAGTTTAGGATATAGAGGATCATGGTAACATATATTAATGGAGTAAGATGATGTTAGCCTATGATTATAGGTATTTATTCCATTTAATGTATGATATATGTGCTAAATGGATTGGATCATCTACAATATTACACTATTGGGAATATGAGCACATAGTAATGAGTAGGTTTATTTTTTTTACACAATAATTAGGGCCACCCACATTCATTTGTATATTGGTGGACTAGGATGGCTTGTGCCTAGTATGAGCATGATGTATTATCGACATGTTATAGATAGTTTGACAATTAGAGATATTACTTACAGGACCTATAAAGGATATGTGGGATGGCTTAAAGATGGTACTTAGGTTAGACATATTTGAATGAGTTGATGGATACACGACCATTGGATAATGTGTATGATCAGTTCCAATATAAGTGAGCTATGTGATAGGTCAGTGTGATTTAGTATGTTCCCCTAGAACCAAGGGTGTGGTTAAGGATTTATCGATCTCCTACAAGGCTAGGTAGTAATCTAGGCCATCAAATTTTGAGTTATTCCCCATTCCTTTGATCAATTGGGATATTATTATTTACATACCATATATTATATGAACTAGGAATCACTAATGCCTATACATCTTGGTGGAGAAATCATAGAGGGGAAACTCTATTTCTCAGAGGTAAGATTATTATAGAGGATGTACAGAATGTGGATCCCATTAGGGATTTCAATGGTAAGTTATAATATTATGGTTTTATATTCTATGTATTTGGTTACTCTTTTAATTGATTAGAAATATTATGTATTGCATGTGTATGTGCAAGTTTAGGTGATGATGAGTATTGAGAGACTATTATTAAGTTTGTACTCTCAATATTGATAAAGCATATCCTTGAGATGTCATGGAAGATGGATTGGTATAGAGTGTCACTGATGTTGATAGTGTCCATTCCCATGTATTTTATTGAGTTGATATATCTACTATGGTATATATACTACAGACCATGCCCACACTCAATGCACTAGGTGAGGCTAGTGGTCAAATTATGGAAAACTACATATGTTTATAGTGATAACATGCAGAGTGTATGGCTAAGATGGGTGTGTATCATAATAAAGAGAGAAGACATAGTCATTGATCTAGGTTATAGAGGGAGTGTCTAGCCTCCAATTCTAATAGGGATATGTCTGAGAGTGAGAGTGAGGGGGGTTGGTCATAGTATCCATGTACACATTACTGAGTGATGTATTATGATTTTATTAAAATTATATTTTGAGTTTTATATATTGATGTTCATTGATATATTTTCACTATGTATATTGGTAGCTAGGTGTGGTTATATTTTATATTTACATGTGTTTAATTATTTTGATTATTTTAAATGGTGATATTTTTATATCATAGTTTGTCTAAGTAGAGGCAATGATTTTTTTGTCTATTTAAAAATGTTTAGGGTACATATGTAGTGGATTAGAAATTTTATTTATTAGTATAGGTTTTATATATGTTTTATAATATATCTATGTATAGATCATGTGATTGCAGTATGACCTACTTGAACCTAGATATCATAGAGAACGAATAACCATACTGCTCATGTTGTGTCAATGTAAAAGTAGAATATAGAAATGAAATTGCATGTGATACATTGATAGTGGCTAGGTTTTCATACTTTGTAGAAAATATCTTGATTAGTTGGTGTGCTAAAAGTATATTCTAAGCTCTATGATCTTTGACAAATATCTTAATCGATGTTCAAACTAAGGCTATATTTTAATCCATGTAATTAGTTCCAAATATATTGATAAGATTTCAAGCTAAAGATATGATCTAATATCTTTAGTTGTTTTTAAATATCTAGATAGGTATTTGAAATGATGATGTTCTCTAATCTATGTAATTATTTCTAAATATTGTGATTGATGTTAGAACTGATGTTGTCTATTGATCTATTAGTTGCTTCTAAATATCTTGATTGGTGTATAAACTATTGTTGTGTTTTAATGTCTATGAACTAGATGACATATTTGTTGACCTATGGTTCACAAGATCACTCATAAATAGGTATCCTAGAAACCACATGGCTAATATGATGAGTAACCAATGACTCTTCAAAGGAAATGTCCTAGGATAACTCTATCATAGATGAGTGTGATTTATAAAAGTGTGGAGACTGAGATGTTGGTGCCCCTTGTGTGAATTTTATAATGCCTCGATTGACATACTTTTTAATAGGGCTTAAATTGTATAACAATGATCATCTAAATATTTATTTATCTAATGAAAATTATAATATGGATTATTTTGTACCACGTGAAAATGGTATGCTAGATGATTATTAGTAGGAGGGAGGGTGATCATCTCCTTATATACTAATTTAAGTAATATGTCATGAGGCCTATCCCTATATGAAAATAATATAACCCATATATATGTGTCTTATGCTATGTTCACTATAGGATGCTCTTTGAAAAGTGTCTCTTTACCCTTGTTGAAGATCTTTATCAATTTTTATGCTCCATTAGTTTCTTACCAAAAAATGAAGTAGGTTCTTGTAACATGTTAGATGATTGGGGATCTAAGAGACATACATCTAAATCTTCCTTTCAATGTTTAATATCTAGTACCAATTTTTATTTTAATGCTATGGTTGCATTATATAGATACTAGAATGATTTTGATCTCTGATATAGTAATTTCTCTTTATGTTGAAAAATTAGGCCTCTAGCAAGGATGTATTATACATCTAAATTTGTCAGTTGGTAAATTAATTAACACAAACATGATTTTAATCTTAAAAGGTATTCAATTTTTGGTTCTATCTTAAATTGGTGTAATGAAAATAACATCTCACATGCTACTTGAGGTCACTTATTATGTATGTAGTTCCTAAGAAAGCCTATTTCTAACCCCTCATATGTATGTACTGACCTAATAGGGATTGTACATTCAAAATAATTTAATGTTTCACCATAGAGGGACATTGGAAATAATTGTAGTAGAGTCAACTTATTGGTGACTTGTGTCATACAATTCTCATAAGCATGAAGGAGCAAGTATGGGTATTTATTCCCATCAAATATAGGTAACACTAGTATCTAAAATTTAGGTAGTAACCTTTTAGTGGATATTTTGGATGGAATAGGATTTCCATGGATAAAATTCTCATCATCGTAAGATTGGTATACTTTAATATCAAATGTGAGATGGTGTACTTATTTATGAAAAGTACCCACAACATGCATCATGGAAATTAACACTTGTGAATGTATATTATCATCATCAAGGGGTTCATTTAATGATTGAATTTTTTTATTTATCATAGACATTGGTACATTGTATTGGAAATCATTTTTAGGGAGGGTTGGTTTTCTCTTTGTAACATTTAGAGGTGTGATATATGGGACCTAATAAGAGGGAAATGAGATATCACCCTCATTTAGGTTAGTTTGAGAAATAGGTGATACTATAGTAAAGAGGGTTGAGTGATATTTATTAGTCTCTCATATTTTGTTAATTTGTAAATAGTTATCACATGTTAATTGAGTATAATGTACTTTATTCTCAAATAAATGTAAATTATGAACATAAGAATGTGTGTGTGTGTGTGTGTGTGTGTGTGTGTGTGTGTGTGTGTGTGTGTGTGTGTGTGTGTGTGTGTGTGTGTGTGTGTGTGTGTGTGTTTATTTTTACATGTGACCTAGTATTTGTTTTAACAATAGAAATAGGTGAAGTAGGAGAAGAACTAGAAGGTGTAGACTCTTTTTCCTCTTCATCATAATCATAGTAATATGAGATTTTAATTCACTTGTAGAAGTAAGAGTAGAATAAGTGTCATCCACATTCTCACCAAGAGAGAGGGTAGGAGAAGATTTTAAATTTTTACTACTATATAATTTGTCATCATGTATGGGTGTAATTCAATGCATTGTTCATTATATATGTCATGAATGAAATAATGATAATCACTTTCATCTTGGAGTCAAGGGTAGATGAATTATAAATCATGCCTTATTTTTGCATATTATGACATGTAAGAGAAGAGTTGGAAACATTTTCATTATCAACTTTTTGTAAAGAGTCATCGAAATGAGTTCAAAATGTAAAAGAAGGTAACAAAATAATTTCATATACCTTAATTTTTGCATTGATAAAAAGTGTAATATCAATGGTACATGTTTTATTAAATTTAACTGAGAAGGGTAAAGGAGATGCATTGTTCTTATTTACTTTACTCAAATCATGCAAAAGTGGATTTTGTGTATTGCACTTATATTGATCCAATTTGAAAAAGGAGTTGGATAAAGTACTTGAAAGCCTATCATCCCATTGAAATAATGAACTACCAACAAGAGGGTCTTTTGCCATTATATTGTTAGGTTAATTTTGAGGTGTAAGAGAAGAGGAGGAGGAAAGATAAGATTATGTATATAATAAATCCTCATTTACATTTTCATTACCTTGCTCATAGTAATCCTCATATCCATCATTATAATAATAGTCATAATCATCATTATAAATGAGTTCATTGTTATATTCTAATGCACAATCTAGAAAATTTGTCCATTCATTATTATATTTATGAGAGAAATTTAAAAACTCATCAATTGTGTGGGGGTAGAAGACTTCTTAGATGCCATTTGAAACTTGCCAAAGAAGATAATGTAGAAAATGAATAATAAGTAGACGAGGTAAAATGTAATCAAACATAAGTATATGTGCAACTAAGAAATTTTTAACCAAGTATGTAATATAAAGTAGGATTGTAAATGAAACCCTAATTTCTAGTACTTTGGTGTGTATGGACCTAGTATGTGGATATAGGTTTTTAAATGAGGGTTTTTTGTCAAAATTTCAATTACATTAAATACATGAAACACTAATATATGATTAATTTAAATAAGCTAGTTAATGATAAAAATAAATAAAAATAGAAGCTTATAACCCTAATTTAGTGCATAAATTTTGGAATAAAGTAAACCCTAGGCAAAACTAGGGTTTTCATTAATATTCAAATTATGTCAGTTTCACCAATGTTTTATCATTTTAAGACATATATAAATATAAATATTATGTTTTTAAAGGGATGAGTATGAAAATAATTTAGAATGAAAACTAGAAATAATTGGTTTAATTAAGCTTTTCCAAAATAGCAAGTGAGAAGAGAAAGAGTACTTACCTAGAATAAATTAGGTCTTTCTATGGATTGAAGAATTAAAAGAGGCTATATAAATGAGAATATACCTTCTATTTTGTGTCTATGGTTGAGGCCTAGTCGGAGATAATAGTGTCAATATCATGATAATAGCACCATATGGCATGATTATCCAATTATGATGCTAGTGTCCATTTTATAAATACTATTTCAAAATTTTAATGAAGTTATACAAGGTTTTGGTGGTCTTATAGGTGGTTGTGTCATTTGGGATCCCACTTGTGTCACTATTCTATCTTAATCTATTTCACAACCCTAACGAATATTTACATAATGAAACAACAACTAGTTCAAATGCAAAAGGAAAAGGAAAATTATTTTGTGGGATGTTGCGATTATGTGGAGTATAACCCCTCTTGTCCTATCTTGTCTATATTAACCCTAATTTTATGGGTTTTAGATTGCATGTAATTCTCCCTTAGTGAACTACATAATGAACTTGCACTTTATGCTATAATTAATGTTTCTTAGTCCCTTTTAAGATCAAACACACAATTTCTAGATGTGATAGATGAGTAGTGTGTAGAGTATTGAGATGTACTATTGAATTATTTTATGTAATTATGTGCAAAAATAGTAAGTTATAGATGTAAAATGTCTTTTTAGGCTCTTTATATATAAGGAATATTGATTTGATTATAAAAACTTATTTGTTGGCTAAAAAATTATAAAAAAGGGATAAAAAACATAAGAGAAGGATCAATATAAGATTAGGACTCAAACATGTGAGAAAATGGCCATAAAACACTGGATCCATAATTAGCGACTAGCACTTTATGGTCGTATTTTATTGAAAATGGTGATACTGTCTTAGGGCTTGAAATAGATATAATACCAAGTAGGACATGCTAGAGGCCCTTGTGAGTAGGAGGAGATGACTTAGGACCATTGGGTGTGTAATATATAATGAAAATAAGATATAATAAAAATCAAAATAACAAAATGACCACACAAATAAGGACTATATTCATCACTAATAACTTCATGTGACAGAAGAACAAAAGACATAGTACTTGTGGTTACTTTACCAAATTAAGGTGTTTAAAATAACAATGAGATTTATTACACTACAACATAGATATGATGCTACACAAAAAAAATGTCCAAATAGTGCACAAATTCCTTGAAATACTTTTCTTTATCTTTCGAAGTGAGGAAGGTGTCATCTATAAATATTTCATTAATGAGTTGAGAGGATCAATTATGGAGATTAATACTTTGAACAAGGCATCACTTGATTCTATGAGATAAAAATTACCATAGAGATTCAAAATATAGGACAAACAAGGCTAGGGTAAAGGGCAGCCATGAAAAATGGATAAATATAATTCAATTCAGTTAAATTTGAGACCATTTATAGTGATACAAGTCGAGCCATCCAAAAAAAGATTTTTAACCACTGAAATAAAGAATCATCAAAAGGTAAGGTCTTGTATCATTGAAAAAATTGAAGACAATTTAGTCATGTCATATTCTTTATATAAATCAAGTTCAATATGTATGGTGCTCTTATGAGAGGATGCCACACCTTCTATATCCTCCCAAAAAACAATAAAGTTTTTAATAATATATCTACTTTTGAAAAAAAACTAAATTTCTCAAATCTAATAATGGTAATAGGGATGAGCCAAAGATGGTTGGATAAAGATTTATAAAAATAATATTTAAAGATACATTCACAAAGGTAAACATGTGTTATCTAGTAATGAGTTCTAGATTTCATGCTTTAGGTATGAACTTAATGTTTCCATGATTAATAAGAGAGCCCAATGTTTTTTAATAAGATTTTTTATGATATTAGATCATATCATGACCAAAATCCTAGTGATATTTATAAAATTCATAATGTAATCCATCAATTTCAACTACTTTGTCACTACTCATGTTATGAATAGGATAGGAGAGATCATGAAGTGTGAAAGGATTAGTAGATAGCTATTGATCTAAAGGTTTGAGTTTTCAAATAACCACATTGAGTCATTCCTACAAGACTTGATCCCTATCAATTATTTACTCATTATCTTGAAACATTAATTTATACTAGTAAAAAAATAAGATGATACGTTAGGAAGAGCAGTCAATCTTAGATGGGATGACTTGATGGTCTTGATTTGGTCTCAAGTCTATTTAGTTGTGAGAGTATTAAATAATTACTTTGAAACCTTGTTTATAATTTTTATCCAATAAAGGTGAGCATGAGGTTCTATGCCATTACCACATTAATATCAACCACATTGAGTTGGTGTTTCAAATCATAAACTTGGGTTTAAGACTATAAATCAAAATGGTTTTATTAAAAAATAGGGGAAATCCTCTTATACTATTGGAGGACAAAATTATGCACCCAATTTTGAACATCTTAAATATTATTTCCATAATGGTAGAGAAAGGCGATGGTGTAATAAATAGCATCATTCCACCACTTTATCCAATTTGCAACAAAAGGTGGACAATGAACAAGATTCCATATATAAGAAGTGAGGTAGATAATGTCCTCATGGCATGGGAGGGAGGTGTTAAAAATGAATCATTACTCAAAATATTTAATGTATTTTTTCTCCACACCAATTTCTACGTGACCAAAGAGTGATCTAAGAGAACATGTTCTAGATGTATAGATACATTCTTTCCACTAATAGTGGAATGTCATCTCAAAGATACATATTTGGATCTATTGGAGACATGTAGAACCTACACATGCCGGTCTTATAAATGAATAAGTATGAAAATCATTTATTTTTTCACTATATAAGTTACTAAAGCTACAAATAAATAGGGATGATGAAAGAACAATTTACACAAACATTTTAACTATTAGTTTGAGAGAACAATTAAAAATTATTACATTATATGACTACTTACAATTACGTCAACAACAAGAAGCAGAGAAGGAGTTGGTTAAGATAAAATAAAGGAAAAAATAAAAATTATAGGATAGGAATGAGAATAAATGGTTTCAATAATAAAATATATAAACAAGTCAAATTTAAATATAGTTTAAAATACAAAGGAATGACTTGGAGAAGATGAAACAACAACAAGAAAAGGAGGATATAGGCTTCAATGTGAGAAATATGGGATTGAAAGGGAGATGAATAGATAAATATGTCTAATTAGTTAATAAACTAATCTTCCTTTACAACAACCAATTTTATTGGATTTGTAAAACTTTTAGAATACATAATTTACAAATGCCCCTAGTTTTCAAGCATCTATCCCTTCTTATCCTACAAACCAAAATTTGTTTCCTTCTTTAAAAAACTATGCATTTTCATGTCTCAGCAATGACGAATTATACCACTTTAAAAACCATGAGTTTTCATACAATTTGAGATCAGCATCCTACTTCATATCCTACACATGTTAATACTTCAAGATAAATAAATTTGACTCGTGCAAGTCAGGTTCAGTTTCCTTCAACAAGTATTATTAACAAATCATGTACACCCCCCAAAGGAGAAGGGAACAACAATGGTCAATATAAAATAAATTACTGAGACACTACATAGTCTTGAATAATAATCATCCTTAAGTATAATATAATAAAATTTCACTTATAATAACATGATAGTACATAAAAAAAAAATTGATTTAAGTAAATTTTGCTTAAAATAATAAATTGTGTCCTATGGTGAGTAGATATTATGTTTCATATGTATGTAAGCATGTTTTTTGTGCAATCTATCTTGATATCAAATTTAAAAGTTATTTGAAAGTGATTGTTTTATCCTATTGTAATAATATTTGGTATTAATTTTTTTCATGGCCTCATACATACCCAATATATTTTATCTATTTTTTCATTTGTGATCAATGGATACAAATCTAGTCCAAAATTATTATAATATTATATTTTTTTTTCCATTTTAATTCATTCACTATGTTATTCATTGGTCTTTGAGCTAATAATTTTAAATTTTTAATTCTTATATGTATATCTTATATATGTATGTGTGCACATGTGTGTGCATGCCCCCCAACAGACACATGTATATTTATATAAATTTACACATACATTTATGGAAAATATATCTATTTGTATATGTGTTATATGTGCATTTGCACCCATGCATGCATGCACACACACGCGTGCACACCCACACCAACCCCCCCCCCCCCCCCCCCCCCCCCCACACACACACACATTCCGTTCATGTAATTGAATTATATGTGTGTATAAGGATACACTACCTTGTTCTAATATACAAGAAAATTAAATTTAATATATATGCATAACTTAAATCAATGAAAAAATTAAAAAAGGTTCATTACCTTTGTAAGGTTGGGATAAACCTCAAAATAAAACCATGAAGAATTTATTCCTCCTCTCTTGCCTAAAAACAATCCAAATATGATGTTTTAAGAAAACTATTCAAATATTACTAAAATAAACCCTATTGTCCCTTTCTATTTTTATTAAATCCCTACATTATTAATTAAAATTTTATTCAAACATTAATTACAACCTTAACTTATTAATAAAATAACATAATGAGATGAATCAGGAAAAATAATTCCTAATAATGAATTATGTTAAAAAATAAAACATAATATGAAATCATTTTTAATGTAACTCTTAAAAGTGATGGTGGCATGCTTGTGATTGTATTTAATATTGTGATTTTTATGTTTTTCCTCATTCCTCTATTCCTTCATGTCCATCTGAAGGTTAATTGGATAGGTGGCCCATATAAAACAAAATTCTAATAGGGAATGTCTATAATCAGTCATGAAAACATAATGACAAGTTAGATGGAAAAATTAGTATCTTATCTTAGGACCTACATCTTCATAATTATTTATAGATTAATAAAAAATTTGGTGTAAAATAACTTCATAATTTGGCTGTATTTTTATCAAAATTGATGTTAAATTAACTTAGGGAGTGTGTATCTACATATTCCATGAAAGTTGATAAATAATCATATGATACATGGTGGTTTTACTAGGATTATAGAACAATATATATGCATTTTCCTTGGGATATATAAAACTTGTTAATGAATTTTTTTAGAATATTTCTTATGCTAAACAAATTGGGATGTTTACAAGATAGAATTAGATAATTGTCTTAATTATTTTAATATTTTTGAATAAATAAATGGGATTTTGAAGTACTACCTGTAGACATCCAATTCCTAACACCATTTGTGTTGAAATTATAATCTCAATAGAATTGCACCCAAATGCACATTTTAGGCTAAAATCCATAAAATATCCTAAATAGTTCAAACTTGTCATTTACAATTTCTAATTTAGGTCAAAGAATACCTAAATGGGGAAATTCATTTGATGGGTAAGCTAACTTTGATTAGATTATTTCGAGTTACAATGTCAATTTTACACTTGGGTGCCCTGGATTTCTCTCTTCTATCAAATCTATTACACAAGACATATGTCAATTTCAAAAATATTTGCACAAATGTTGATTAACCTTGTTTAACGCTAATTGATCCAAATCAAGAGCTTAAGTGGATTTTCCATGAGAGTTGTTGAATATTTCTTTTTTGAAATTGATTTCTATTAACTGCATTACCTAATGACATCATCATATGGGGTGGCATCCATAAGACATAAATACATAAAATATCAGGATTATGGGTCTCTCACGCCTCATTAAAACCCTCCATGCCTCTTAAATGCCACTCTATCCCAAATTTTTATGAGGGATATTTATCAATTTAATTATATAGTCTGATTAATTCATGGCCACACATCTCAATCTTGAGATGGATGGTAATGGTTGATCCAAATCAATCTCAAAAATGTATAAGTAGAAAGGCTATTAACATCATTTTAAAGATTGAATATTGTAAAGTTATAATGTTGAATTGTTTCCACGATATTTTGCATTTCATCATTGATTTTTTTTTCAATCTTCATTAATAGGTTAGTTTAGTGATTCCAAATCATGAGCCTTGGTTTTACAAAGAGTTCTTGAGACATTGGAGGAGTTGACCACCATTATAGTTGAAGACAAGATCTCTTGATCAAGGGAGAACATGCTCTTGAGTTGCATTGGTATGGTGCATCCATTTGGGAATTTTATATGATGTTGCTTTCTTTCATTTGTTTCTTGATATCTTTTTTAATTCCCACTTGTATAGATAGGCTTAATTCAGTTTTTTATCATGAGTTCTTCCTTTGATTTATTGTACTAATATTTTAATAATCACGTTATGTAATCCTCTCTACATTTTGGCATGCTCGGTGGGACCATTATCGAAAAATTTGGTCACAAAGATATTTTAAGAAATCTACTAATTCTTTCTATGTAGGATCTTAGAGTTGGAGGGCCAAAAGAGTGAAAATTTAGCTTAAATTTTCATTTTTTTATAATCACATTTTTGTTTTTAGAATGCTCAATTTTGCTCTCTAGAACGATATCACTATTATGTAGTTGAGATTTTGTGTAAATGAAATCACTATTTGATAAACAATGACTTCATAGACTTGAGAAGACATATCACAAGGGTAGTGATATCATTATTTTGTGGAGTGATATCATTCCTCTAGGAAGGGATATCATCATGGTAGTGATATCATCATTTGTGTAGTGATATCCATGCCTCTAGCCAATGATATTGTATGTCCATGTAGTGATTTTGTGTTTGACTATGTTTTTCTATCTGTAATAGTGATTTTATCTATAAAAAATGATTTTTTTCATTCGTGTAGTGATTTTGTAGGTAAAATAGTGATATTGTGTTTTTTTTTTGGTCTAACCCATAACAATGATTTTATTGTCTATAATTTTGATTTTATAGGAAACAACGATATTGACTGGGTAATTTTGATTTTGTAACAAAGACTTCTAATTGTTGATCCTTTCATTTGAAATTTAATTTCAAAGCTAAAGGATACTCTAACATTTTTATCACATGATCAATCTTGGGAATTTGATAAAACATGTTTTAGACCACCTTTTGCATGCTTTAAAATGAATTAGGAACCTTATTTTGGTGCATAATGAAAATTTTATATGCTTAAGTGAATGATTTTGATACATAAGATTTAAAAGTTACAAATTAAGATCAAGGGGTCAATATAACTTCACATCATCTTTTATTTGGGTTTTAAAATTGAACATACTTGTTAATTCTTGTTTTTAATAGTTGTTTTAATTAGAATTTGTTTGGAGAAAAGAATTTTTGCACGTGTATGATATTCCATTTGTCCCCTTTAGGGAACCCTTAGAATCAAAAGCACCATATTTATGACAAAAATCCTAGTCTAAGGCTTATAAATAATGTCATCTAAAGCACTCCCCAAAAACTTGTCATAATCTAGGTGACCTTGAAAATGACCCTAAAGTTTTTCTTTTTGTCTTTCATTTCATTGCATTTTATCTTATGAGGGGGATGTCATTACCTCCCATGATTTATTTATGGAAACTTTGACTTGGGGTTTCACCTCTCAACACTAACTTCACCCATTCACACTAGGATCAGAGGTTTGAGTAGTTAAACCACCTTCTAGTGTCAAAATTGCACATAAGAATTATTTACACTTTGGGCATCATGCTACACTAAGTGAATAATAAGATGTAGTGGTTGTAAGAAGCACTAGACCTTTTTACAACAAGTGAAGTATTATGGACACCCAATTTTCATGATTTTATTTTGCATCATTTGACGTGAAAGTCATTATTCTATAGATCTCCCTAGAAATGATCTAATTAGTTTAGTTGACCCCATCTAGTCATACCTTATCAGTTAGACTTAAGATGATTTTTTTTTGTCATTAGCTTCCTTGGTCTTGATTTGTGTCTAAAACTTTTTGTTACCACAATAAACTTAACCAAGGAATATTATCCTCAATTTTCTTGAGCAAGGGAGATGTTACGCTATCAAATTGGAAATTTCATCTTTTCCTTGTTCAAATTATTATCAAAAGCTTTTTTGTCATGTCATCCATCTTGGGATAGTCATGCTACCCAATTGAGTCTATATATTTTACCAATTTTATTTAAGTCCCTCATTTATAATTCATATTTGAAATTGAATCTTTGTAAGTTTTAAAGTTTGGTATCTTAAATTGGGTTCACCATTTGCACACTAAACTTGTTCTAACTTGGGTTTAATTTTCCATTTTAATTGAGGGCCATCTGTTAGACTCAAAATCACATTATCATCTTGGTTTAATCAAGTCATCTTACAAATTTCTCACACTTTAAGCCATAAAACATATTTTATCCTACTAGAACCATGTGGTGACATTGTGCCACCCATTTGATCTTAGCTTTATACTTAGTAATTCATGCATGTTTGTACATCTTGAGTTGCTTAGTTAATTTTGTCTTCTTCATAATATGGATAGCTTTCTCTAATTTTCTATGGTCAAATATTCATAATAAAAACTAGATTTTATGGTATAGGTGTATCACAAAGATCTAGGATTTGTTGTAGCAGTTTTCACCTTGGGTCTTTGAGTTACCTTTACCCTTTTCCAAACTATATGATTTTATCTTCACAAAAATTTGAGTAAATTCATGAACCAAATCTTCTAATTATGTGTGGTTCTAAGCCACCCTCCTTTACAGTCTCTTTGGCACCCTAGTTATTTGTTTAAAGAGAACCAAATCATACCTTATTTGAACATTTAAAAAAATATATCCAAACCTAGTGAAACATAGCAAACAACTCTTTTTAGACATGACTCAAAGGTTCACTCATAGTGGGGCCTCTTATGGCCTTAGCTATGAGGATGGTCAAGATAAACCCATTGTTTTTTATGACATCCTCACAATAGTAGGATCTGAAGATTATTACAATGAATATAAATGGTGAGGAGATCAAGATGAAGCACTTCTTAGGTTGATAAAATTATGTGGTAGACTACCATCAGACTTTCTTATAGAGCAATTGCATACCTTAGTTAGAGAAGGAGAACAATGATGAAAAGAGAAAGATTTTAAAAAATAGACATACCTTATTCTTCTAACAAAGGAAAAGAAATACAAACATAATCAAAGCCCACAAATCTAGATCTTCTAGCAAAGATTCAAGTAATAAATCAATGATATGTGGATCAACTTGTCATAGACTTAACTAACTCATTATTTTCCACTTCAATTCATAATTCATAATGATGCTTTGAAAGAACAAGAAAATGTGTTCAAAGTATACAAAAATAATTTGATGAAAATATAACCATAGTGGATCAAGATAACCTAAAAAGGTAGTTAAAGTCACAAGAGATCTTACAAAATGTTCCATTTGACATGAAGCATACATTCTTGAATAATCAAGAACCTCTTGTTACTTTACCAAATCAGATATCCAAACATTCAGTTCAAATTGAGGAAATCCTTCAAGACAATTTGGATAGTTCATTCCAACCAACATAATGATTGGTAAACAAACACAAAACTATCCCAAGTCAACAAGGTACTAAATAGTTGGATTTAGGGAATGTTTTACAATCCAAGAATCAATGGTCTATTTTATTAACTCAAGGAGCAAATAATAACCAAATCATGGATTTAAAGGTATACATTCCTTATAGATCCACACAAAACTAGGGGCACATTTCACCCTAACAACTAGGGGTACATACCACCCTAAGAACATCTTATCCAATCCACAAATGCACAAAACATGCAAGAGTTAAAATCTATGAAAGAAATTGTTCAAATATTGGAGACAAATAATACAGTTAAAAAGTACAAATTCGATGAAATATGTCCATATCCATTTGATTTATCTATTCTCTAAAACCCCTTTCCACCTCATTTTGAGGCACCCAATTTTGATAAATGCAAAGTAAAGGGAGATCTATGTGAGCACATATAGGCATTCTTTGTCTTATGTCAAGAGGTTGCTTATAGTAGTGAGTACTTTCTTTGATTGTTTCTACAAAGCTTAATGGGATAGGCTTTAGATTGGATAATTAAAATACCTAGGGGATCAGTTTTAGATTGGAATGGCTTATTATAAATTTTTGCTAACCATTTCTCATATAACATAGAACATGAATTGATTGTTGTTAACTTTTGTAAATCCAAACAACATGATGGTGAAAGTTTTGTTGTATATTTGATAAGGTGGAGAGCATTGGTGGGGTACTTTATACATAACTTACCAAAAAAATAGTTGGTTGATATATTTTCATAGAATTTGTATCTCGAATTCAAGCATAATATATAGCTAGCTTGCACTAAGTCATTTAAAGAAATTATCAATAAAGGAGTGCATATTGAAAATGCTCTTTTTGTTAAAGGCCTTGTCAAGATTTTTACATAAGGTCAAGCATCTAATTAGACTAAATCATCGGTTCAAATAATTACATAGGATAATCTTAAGGGCTTTAATAAAAATAAGAACATCATTGGAAATGGGGTGACTGAAACAAGACACGCACAAATGTTGTAGGTTATACCTCTCGTAAATGTATAATTAAATACCCAAAATCCACCACCTAATTTGCATAGACAACCTCCAAAAAAGACATTTTGAAACAATTTTAGAGTCTTTAGCAAGTTGGGAGAATCAGTTGAAATAGTGTTACAAAAGCTCATTGTAGCTAATTTCATTGTATGGATAGTGTCAAGGCAATTTCCTCAAGATCAACCAAAACCAAATGGTGCAAGGAAAATGAATGGTATAACTTTCATTATGTTTTTGGTCATAATGCATATCATTATATCCAGTTATGACACATTATTGAAGATTTTATTGAAAGTGATGAACTACAAATTAATTTGGCCCCAAATTAGGACACAAATTAGTATATAGGAATCTACAAAGACCCCTTTCCTTTACATAATCCACCACCACCAAAAAAAATCAAAACTAAGGTCAGAATCAATGACAAAGATATAATTAGAACCAATATTAGGGTCATAATCATAATGAGCATAATAGGGATCATAATTCCCATACTAATAATGTGGCTTATAAAAACATGCCTTATGACTATAACGATACTATGGCGCACATTTATGCTACCCAAGTTTCCACTATTACTGTGAAACCACATGGAAAATATCCTATTCTTCATAGCACAAGACCCATCATTATAGGATCAACACCCTGTCCCCCTAATAATACCACGTTGAGTTCACATAATCATGTTGTTACTCCATTTGCATGGGTTACTAGTTCTAAACAATATCACCCTTCTTCAAATTATAAAATATCCTTGTTGACTCAAAATTGTAGCAATACAACTAGACACCCATGAGTCACCATCTAAGGCCCTTTGCCTCCCATTCTTAATTATAATGACTCCTTTCCATCTCTAGGTAATGTAGTCATAACTAGACACCCATGAGTTACCATCTTGGTCCCTTTGTCCACTTCTTCCATGACACCTAATGAGAACATTGTGTCAATGTTTCCAAAGCTGAATACTATGCCAATAAAGACTAAACTAGCTTAATCCACTATTGAAAATCCTTATAGTTTAGTAGACTAATTGATAAAAAACCATACACATATTTTTATGTTAGAACTATTGTTGACATATGATGTCTATATAACTATTATGTCTAACCTTTTAAAAGAATCTATCATTCCTAATGATATTAACCCTGATCAGTTATGGAACCTAGTTGGACATTTGTCTTCATTTTGGTAAATCGCATTTGATCAAAAAGACATGTCCACTCTTGGTCCAACCCAAAATAACCCAATGTGCATAGAGATAATAATTATGGATTATAAGATCAATCAGGTTCTTATAGATAATGGTTCATAGTTGAACATCATATCTCTCAAGTTGGTATGATGATTTGGCTACCTAGATAATGACATTTATCTATAAACTATTACAATCAAGGCTTATGATAATGATGAGAGGGAATCTTTAGGTATAATTTGGTTGTCAATAACATACTTCTTGAATATTATTAAATATTATGGATATTGAACTTTCTTATAACATACTTCTTGGTCATCCTAGATCCATGAAGTACAGGTAGTCCCATCTACTCTTCACCAGTGCCTTAAGTCTCCCCATGATGGGATCAAGGTTACTGTTCCTGCTGATCAACAACCATATCAATGTCGTAAACATCTTGAAGCTAAGTTTCATAATTATATCTATTGCTTAGGTTCTAAATTCCTTATGGATAAGAACAAAACCATTGTTTCCCAACCATCTTTGTCTAATTATATCGACCTTGGTGATCTAGCTTCTACTTTGATTGATATATTTCTTACAGCTCTTGTAAAATAAGTTGTTATTAAAGGCATGGGTATTTCAACATACCATCTTAAGGATGTTCTCCATATTGAAAAATTTCCTGAATCCCCTAAATAATTTGTAAATCCTAAACCATCTAAGACTCCTAATGGACCCAACCAAATTTAACATCAAAAAAAGAAACAACCAAGACCACTTGTGGTTTTTATACCCATGATCACCCTAAAGAAAGATTGAGAGGATTTTATTAAAGGAGATTGGTTATATTTTGAAGGCCTTAATAATTGATTTTAGAATCCAAAGCATCATATCCCTAATTGGATAATAGATCATCTTGACTATATAGGGAAAGGCTTTGGCCCACAGGCATATAGAATATTGGATCTCTCATCAGTTGAAGTTATCAATTGAAATCATGGTCTTGGATTTATACCACCAAAGGATGACCTCATGAATTTTGATAGTGACTCTTTTCAAGTGACTAGTGATGAGACTCTTAGTAGAAACACAAGATCTCATTATAGCCTTTTTGATGAGCTTAATGACTTAGATTTATTTGATTTAAATGATATATTAACCATAACTCCCCTTGGAGCTTCTTATCCTGAAGCAAGAACCTATCCTAGTGGTGCTTCCCTTCTTAAATTAGGACATTATATATTTACCATTGGAGCTTCCCATCCTAAAGTAAACCCTTATTATTCCCTATGCCTTTTCCACCCTAAACTCATAGATTTGGATGAAAAAAATTCTCATATGCCTCTATGAGTTGTGAAAATGAAGAATCAATTGCATAATACATGGGCATAAGAGATGGATTGCCCATCAATGATCACAAGCATGGCTTTGATTTTTCATTATATTATTCTACTTACTTTGGAGAACAAGCAAACTTCCTTGGTCATAATAAAGAACAAACATCAAGATCTTTATGTGAAAACCTATTTGAGGCACTCATCGATCAAGGAAAAAGTAAAAAAAAAGACAAGCCTTTAAGTGAAAACCTATTTCAGGTGCTCCTAGGTAGGAAAGTTGGCTCATCCCCTCAGGACACAAAATATCCATCTATCCCAAGATCCATATCCATTACAAGCATTTTTTCAGAACAACATCAACTATTTGAGCATCTTTCTCTTGGTTTTCTTGAGGTTTTTACTACTTGGCCTTTACTTGAGATGGCAAATTCAGATTCTTCATACTCTCAAAATCTTTAAGAGGAACAACAAGAAGATATGGTAGAAGAAGATTATTGTGGCCATACCTTTCCTATAATTCTAAAAAATAGATCCACACTTGTGAAAAACATAATGGAAGTTATCTTGGAGCTTCCCTTACTGAATCAAAATGTGAGCATATTATATCCATTCTTAAATATTATATAGACATATTTTCATGGGCATACCCTGACATGCCAAGATTGGACCCTGATTTGGTTGTAAATCACTTTTTTTTCATCCTAAGGATAAACAAGTAAAGCAAAAATTGAGAAAGCTGCATCCACACATTACCATATTCATTAAAGATGAATTGGAAAAATTGTTAGGAGCCAATTTTATTAGACCACTGGATTACTCTGAATGGGTTTCCAACATAGTCCCAGTGAGTAAAAAGACCCTGAGTATATGTATTTATACTGATTTATAGGATATCAACAAAGCATTCCCCAAAGATGTTTTTCCTCTACTTAATATTGACATGATCACAAAATCCACTGTTAGGCATGAGATGCTATCCTTAATGGATATATTTTTTGGTTACAATAAGATCAAGATAGCTCCTAAAGACCAACATAAGACTGCATTCACTACTCTATGGGGGATATTCTATTACTAAGTCATGTCATTTGGCTTCAGGAATGCTAGAGCAACATATCAATGTGCAATGGCAATCATCTTTCATGACATGATGCATGATAGTGTAGAAGACTATGTTGATGATATAATAGTAAAATCATGAACAAGAGCTAGACATCTTGACATTCTAGAAATAATATTTGAAAGGCTTTTTGAATATAAAGTTTATTTAAATCCTAATAAATGTGTTTTCAGAGTCACGTCAGGAAATTTTCTAGGGTTTATTGTATCACAATGAGGGATTAAAGTTTACCATATAAAATTTAACACTATTATGGAAATGCCTCCACCAAACAATCTTAAATAGCTATGAAGCCTGCAAGGGAAGATCTAGTCTATACATAGGTTCATCTCTCAATTGGTAGATAAGTGCCACCCATTTACTCAAATTTTGAAGAAAGGAGTAAAATTTAAATGGGATGAATATTGTCAAATAACATTTTTAAAGCTTAAGACATACTTGGCCAATCCACCAGTCTTAAGACTACCAACACAAGAAAAACCAATACTTCTTTATATATCAGCCACATAACATGCACTAGAGGCACTTTTGGCCCATCATGATGATCATGGTAAGGAGCATGTTGTTTATTATTTAAGCCACAAATTCATGGATTATGAACATAATTATATGCCTATTAAGAAGGAATGTTTATCGATGGTGTTCTCCACTAAAAAATTGTGACATTATATGCTAAATAACAAAACTATTGTCATTGCCAAGGTGGATCCTCTTAAGTTCCTCTTATCTAAAGTAGTTATTCAAGGATGCATGGCTAAATGGTTTATGCTCCTAAGTGAGTTTTATACTGAACACTAAAATCAAAAGGCAATTAAAGGATAGGTAATTACTGACCAACTTGTAAAAGTTCCTATTGAGGCCACTCAACCTCTCAAGTTTGACTTTCTAGATGATTCTATCATGATGATAGAATAATTACCTTAGGAGTCCAAATAATAGATGCTCTATTTTTATGGATCCTTCCCATCTCATTTATTTTAAGTTTAAATATTGTTGATTATACCATAGGGGGATTTGATTCCCAAAGCATTCTATATATAATTTGTTTTTACAAATAATATGGCCGAGTATGAAGCCTTGGTTCTAGGGCTCCACATTGCTCTATAGTGGTATATTCAAATATTAAAGGTCTATGTAGATTCATAGTTAATCATTAATTAGACCACTAATTAGTACCAAACAAGAGATGACAAATTTATTCCTTACAAGTAGATTGTCAATAACCTCAAAACACATTTTAAATCTCTATAGTTTGCACAAGTTCCAAGAGCAAATAATTGATCCACTAATGCAATGGTAACAATTGGTTCCATGATTCAAATGCATAACAGTGCTAAAGAGTATTAGTTCCTAATTGAAAATATTCTTCAGCCTATGCATATTATAATAGATTCAAAGAGGGTATTCACCATTGTTGGTCTTAATCCCACACCTAAGCTACTATTGTACTAAGATTTTTATAACTATTTCCATCATCCTATCTTCCCTTCTAAACTTTCAAACAACCAACAAAAACTATTCCTTCATTGCTTAACATGGTATACTCTCCTGGCAAACATGATTTATTGTAAAGGCTATCATGGAATACTTCTTAATTATTTATCTTTGGGAGAATCTAAGATGACACTAAAAGAGGTTCATGAAGGAATGTGTGGGGCTCACACCAATGATGTATTCCTAGCAAAGAAGCTCCTTACAATTTGGTATTATTAGCCCAAAATAGAGGCCGATGCTTGAAACTATGTGAAGAAGTGTGTTCCTTGTCAACAATATGGTAATTTGATACATGCACCTTCTTTACCATTATAACTGATCACAAAACCATGGTCATTATCAACATGGGGTCTCGATCTCATCAAGAAAATTAACCCAACCTCTTCAAATAGCCATAAACACATTTTAACTACAATCAAGTACTTTACCAAGTGGATTGAGGACATTCCTCTCACTTATGTTACCAAGAAATAGATAGCCAAACTCATTCATTACCATATCATCTATTGATATGTCATCGTAGTGTGTATTATATCTGATAATGGTGGTTATTTTGTTAACCAAGATGTAAAATCTCTTTGTGAAAAATTTAAGATAAAACACAAAAAATCAACTCCATATAACCCACAAGGAAATGGACAAGTTGAGGCATCAAACAAAAACATTGTATCCATATTAAAGAATATTTTCAATGATGTTGGCTATAATTGACACTTTCTACTCTTTCATGAATTTTGGTCTTATAAAACCAATCATCACACCCTAAATAGAGCCACTCCATACTCCCTTATTTTTGGAATTGAAACTATCATCCCAGTCAAGATGGAGATACCATCATTATGAATATCACTGGAGCACATTGAAGATGATGAAGACTATAAAGCCTCATAGGTGTAAGAACTAGAACTTCTTGATGGTAAGCATTTGGCTACCCTAGAAACCTTATAGGCCTATCAGAATAGATTATAAATAAGACACAACAAGTGTATTATCCCTCAAGAATTTTAGATTGGTGACTTAGTTTTGGAAGAAAACCAAAATAACATGAATGTTGAATGCAAAAAGAAAGGTAAGTTTTAGCCTAATTGGTTGGGACCATATATTGCCATAGTAAACTATGGATCAGAGGCATATCAACTGGATAAACCTAATGGTGAATAACTTCTAGAGCCCATGAACATCATACAACTTAAGAGGTTATATGCATGAATAGCCTTGAACCATTGTCTACAAGACCCCTGACTTAGGGGTAACTTGTGTTGAAGTAATTTTAACTTACCATTTTATCCTATTTTGAATGCATTTTATACCACCTTGACGCACACCACACGACTCTAGATAGTGAAATATTTGAATCATTAGCCCTTTGTACACTTTTATCCCCATCCTAGACCATTCTTGGAAGAGAACCATATTCTTCATCCCACTTTGGACCATTCATGTGTTGGACCCTATTCTTTGGATTATTCTCCTTGAGGACCATATTCTTTGTTATGTCTTGGGAATGTTATAAAGCTTGAAACACTTTTTATCCATTGACCACTTATGATCTTGATTATGTCTCATGAACATGATGATAATCTTAAGTACCGATTCTATAAATAATTTAAGCCAAAATAATATTTTACAACTTCTTCAATAGACAAGTGAGTAAGAGCATCTCTTTAATTCCAACCTTTGCTACACTATTACAATAGGTAAATGTAAATACTTCTTCAGAGTTACTTCATTAGGCACACTATTCTATATTACATTTAGTATTCTTTATATGCACTTATTGACTTATCAGGACCTTCACTTTTGTTGATTTGTGAGCATGGGCCATTGCAGCTAGCTTAGCTATTTTATTGGAACCTCTACTCTTGAATGTGCATCTCCTTGACTAGAGGGTCCCACATTGTGCATATTTAATCCAAAAAACACCAAAAACATTGGAAATAATTTGAAAATACCAAAAAAATAAGAACATGATCCACAAAAGAATAAAAACATCATCTCATGCTTATGTACATTTATACATTCCCATCCCACCATGTTATGTTCTTACTATTTTAGAAGCAAGGGAACATCAATTCATCTTATCCCATGCACTTGCCATTTTAAAAGATCATTATTTCTCATCCTATCAGCTTGTTTTTTACATGACCATTCTCATCTATTTCTCATATCTTCTTTTTATTTTATAACATCAATCATGCTAGTTTGATCATCATTTTTATTCTATCCCATTTCCTGAGAGAACTGCATTTAGCCTAAAGTTTATGTTAGAATATGAGTCCATGGAACTATGTAGGTAGAATCCACTAGCCTTGTACATCTAGAGTCAACTCATCTAAACCCTTCCTTTTCTTCTCTTCCCCCATATCTTCTATCATTTTTCCTTTTTAAATAGAGAACAAATTTTGTGTCTTTGTTCTTTGTTATGCTGTGGTGGAAATTAATGCCTCTATCGCACATATATGAACATTTGTCTTTAAACTATACTAACTTTTTTATTTTTTATGTGTGTTTATTTGAGTTTTCTTGATGCTTTTTATGCTTTCACACCTCTCCTTTTATTTCTTCTCCTTTTCTCTTTTTATTACTTTTTGTCTCATTTTGGTCATGTGTTTCCTTGTATGTTTTTTATTATCTCTTTTCTATTTCAGAACATCTTGATGATTCACATGGATCTTGATTGTTTATATGTTGTGGTGGAAATTTAATGCCTCTACCACACATAAATGAACATTTTTATTTAAAATATACTAACTTGTTTATTGTTCATTTGTGTTTATTTGATTTTTCTTGGTGTTTTGTTATGCTTTCACACCTCTCCTTTTATTTCTTCTCCTTTTCTCTTTTTATTACTTATTTTCTCATTTTGGTCTTATTTTTACTTGTATGTTTTTGCTTATCTATTTTGTGTTTTAGATCATCTTGATGATTCACATGGATCTTGATTTTTTATATCTTGATCCTATATTATTAATTTATTCTTGGACCATTTTGTTTATTTGATTTTTGTTGGTGTCTTATTTTTCTGTTTGAATTTGCTTTTGTCTTTTGTGTTTAATAATGTCTTGATGGTCCATGTGGATCTTGATTATTTATATCTTGGTCTCATGTCATTAATAATTTCTTACTTTCTATTTTTAAAATTTTTATGATCCTACTTGTGTCTTGATTAATCATATCTTGATTTCAGGTCAGGTTCATTTATTTTTAACTTTTTCTTTGTCTTTGCTTTTTTATTTAAATGTAAATAGTTGTAACTCTAGTTTTGGTAATTGTTTTACCATTATCCTTAGTTATATATATTCACACTTGAATCGATTTAGTGCAATTGGAATATTATGTCAGTCTAAGTTATTCATACTTATGATGCCTAACTTATTTTGCTATATCAAGCACTTTGTGCTCATGTCTCAAAGTCTTAATGCCAACATCACTTCAATAAATAGTTCTCAAGAACACTTTGCATAATATAGGCTCATGATATGTAATTATGAATCTAGATATCACACATTTTAACACCTCAACTCTATGCTTAGATGTGCATCTTTTTACATACATTGTGAGTCTAATCAATTCTTGGTCAATTTCATCATTACTCATTCCATTCTCTCCCAATATTAGGTGAATTACATTGGCCTAAAGTTCATTTTGGAAAATAAGTACATAAAATTATGTAGGTAGCATCCACTTGTCTAGCACATTTGGAGTCATCTCAGCTATCTTTCATTTTTCTTTTCATCTCTCTCATCACTTTGTGCATTATCATATGCTAGCTTTTATATGTATTTTTAAGCCATTACACCTTCGCATGTATGTTTGCACCTACTACTATTAAGCCATTTTATCCTTTAGCTATTTCACTTTTTAATTACCTATGTTGGGGCACAATATCTAAACAACATCTGAAACAAATTAGCTCTATAAGGGAAAACCATTTTTTATTCTTTATCAGTGATCAAAATTATCCCTTTTGGGGCAAAACTATTTTATCAAGATCACATTTGCTCTACTAGGGAAATTATTATTCTATTCTATTTAGAGACCCCATTATAGTGGTGCTTCCCTTATTGAGTCATAACATTATATCTTTTCCTCTAATTCCAAGCTCTCCACACTACTGCCCATGATGGTAATATTTTAGTGTACAACTTGTCTCAAGATTGATCAATATTGTAAGCGATCAACTTGTACTCTCAAAATGGGTATGTTTAAAGTGTGTCCCTTACATTTATAGATTATATATTTCCCATTCACCCTATCTTTGGGAGCTATTATACCTCTAATTATATTTTCATCATTGATGGTAACCAAGTGTGTAATTATTAGCTCATTTAGATGTGATCTATTCCATGGGTTAATCTCTCATTGACCATATCTTTTTGAGACTCCATCCTTCTCTTTCATCCCAGTATGTCCTCTCAAAGGGGAATCATGGGTTTTTTCTAATTTCTTCCTTACAACTCTTTTATTTAAAAATAAGTTGCATCACCTGAATGTTTCACTATGCCTTCTCAAATAGCGGCAAAATGTAGACATCCAATTCTTAACACCATTTGTGTTGAAATTATCAATCTTATTCAAATTAAACTCAAATGCACGTTTTAGGATAAAATCCATAAAATACCCTAAATGGTTATAACTTTTCATTTACAAGTGATGATTTAGGTCAAAGCATCCCTAAATGGGGCAATGCATTTTATGGGCCAAGTAACTTTGATCAAATCATTTTGAGTCAGAATGGAAATTTTGTACTTGGGTGCCCTAGATTTCTCTCTTCTATCAAATCTCTTACATGAGACATGTGCCCTTGTTATTTGGTTTTGACAACATCCTAAATGGGAATATAGTTCTAACACATCTACCATCACCTTTCAATTCTTCTCCATTCAAATTATAACCCATAAATATGACTTTCTTACCATTTTGATTATTTAAGGGCCAAATTCCAAAATATTTTCACAAATGTCGATTAACCTTGTTTAAGGCTAATTCATCTAAATCAAGAGCTTAAGTGGATTTTTCATAAGAGATGTTGAATATTTCTTTTTGGAAACTGATTTCTATTTACTGCATCACCTAATGACATCATCATTTGGGGTGGAATCCATAGCCATAAATACATAAAATATAAGGATTATAAATCTCTCATGCTTCATTAAAACCCTACATGCCTTTTAAACTCCCCTCTATCCCAAATATTTATCAGGGATATTTATGGATTTAATTACATAATTGGATTAATTCATGGCCACACATCTCAATCTTGAGATGGATGGTCATGGTTGATCCTGATCAATCTCAAAAATATATAAATAGAGAGGCCATGAACATCATTTTTAAGATATCATATTTAAAATTTATAATGTTAAATTATTTCCACAATACTTTTCATTTCATTATTGATTTTGTTTGCAAGCTTCATTCAGAGGCTAGTTTAGTGATTCCAAATCATGAGCCTAGGTTTTACAAAGAGTTCTTGAGACATTGAAGGAGTTGGCCACCATTTTCATTGAAGACAAGAGCTATTGATCAAGGGAAAACATGATTCTAAGCCACTTTGGTATGGTGAATTCATTTGGTAAGGTAATATGATGTTGCTTTCTTTTATTTGTTTCTTGCTATCTTTTGTAATTCCCACATGAATAGATACACTTAATTTGGTTTATTCTTATGAATTTTCCCTTTGATTTATTGGATTAATGTTTGAATAATAGTGTTATGTAATACTCTGTATACTACTTATAATTCTAATTTTCCTCCTTTTCTTCAATAAAATTAAGAAAATTGTGAGAGA